>JAAAKE020154569.1:0-30950 GCA_010014785.2 Anisolabis maritima
CTCAGATGCCAAAAAAGACTTAAAAAAAAAATTATTGGCTGAACAAAAAAAAAAGCTGGTTTTATTTTCTCCTCTTTTCTATATATAATTAAAATGTTTTAAATTTTATATAGCCTCAGATGTCAAAAATACTTTAAAAAAATATTTGTCTCGTATTGTTTTAAAAATTATGAATATCTTATGTAAAATATCTATAAAACACTAATAAATAAAAAAAAATAATAATAATAACAGGTGTATACCATAAGAAAAATGTTGGACCGTAAAAAATTTAATTAATTAAATAATTTTTTTAATGAGGGTTGTTTATAAGTAAACATAACTGCCATCCCAATTCATAATTCAGTAGTTGCAAAATTTTTTGAAAGGACTGTTTCTCCTTCATTGGTTTTAAAAAAGGGGGGAGACTGTACATTTGTTTAAAAACCTTATTCCCCCCTCTTTTGGCCTAGGTGCATGCAAAACATAAATAGGAGCCCTGTCAACCCGAGTGCTACTGGATACTTGGCAGATTCTCAGAGAAGACAACAAGTGCCTCTCCACGGAATTTCATCACATCAACATGAGCTTGTCCGCCCGCAATTTGGAGGGTTCTTTCGCCGTTGAGTCCGTTTTGATGAAATCGCAGGGCAAAGACATGGTAAGTTTAATTTCCATATAATCATATAACACCAATATTTTCTGGATTTGAAATAAAATTTCATTTATTTATTTAGTGTTTTTTTTTTTTTTTAATTATCATATTAGAATTTTTTATATAAGGGAGCACACACGGCCAAATTTTTTTTTTTTTTTTAATTTTATTTTTAAATCTTTCTGTTTTAATTAAAGCTGTTTATATAAAATAATTCATGGTTACAATTTTTTGTTAAATTTGACCAATGATGCTACCTACCAAACGCCATCCTAAGGCAGGTCTGTCCAACGCGGCCATTTTATTTTTTTGTCGGAACTTGGCGTCCCTCTTGTGAATCTCTGTATATGTAAACTTTTTCTTTTTTATCAATAAAAAGATTTTTACAAAATTTTTTTGCATACACGTCTCATAAAACTTAAATGAAGTCTTACAGAATTTTAAATTCTATTTTTATTCAACATGTTTGGTAAGTATATTTTTACTGATGCATCACGTGACCATGAGGACTAGGGGAATTGTACCTGCGATCTCGGGAACCTATTCGGGGCTTCTGTGGTTTACACCAGACCCGACTCTCGACCGCATTCAAGGCATAAATTGAATTCATACATGAAAATTTTATTTTTGTTTGGAGCACTATTTTCGCTAGTTTGAGTGCGTAAATGGTCGGATTTTTTTTTTGAAAAAAAGTTTAAACCTATTCTAGTATGATACGATACGTTTTATCAAAATTTTATTGTGATTTTATTAAAATATTATCTATGATATAATATTAGTATAAAAATAATCTTGAACTATACAACAAAACCATCTCATACCATTTGAAAAATGTATGCGTGAAATATGCAGAGTAAAAAATAAAATTCAAAATCATTCTGCGCAAAATATGCGTGTGCGCAAATTACACGAGTAAATACGGTAATAACAAAAAATCATGGTCTACTTGAATAATTATTTATTATTATTTATTTATATCATTTAGGTTATATTTTTTAAAAAATAATAAATGCTTTTGTATTATTTGTATTATTAATTTTTTATTTTTTTTTTTTTCCATTTTTTAATAGGCTTTTTTTTCTTATTAATATATTTTGGTAAGTAATTTACAATTCAAAAAATTCCCGATTTTTTCAATCTAACTTACTTGACCCTAACCCTGGTTTAAGCTTTCGTCGGTGAAATGACTCCACTAAATCCCTGGGTGTAGCTATCTCTCGGTGTTTCAGGAAGAATTTCACTTTCTATCTCTTATTCTTCCTGAAAGTTTATTCTAGTAGCTAACAAACTAATTCTATATCTATTTTCAACATTCAAACTAATTTGGAGGGACTTGGACCATAGGATGAAGTAGAGGGACCTGTTAATGTCCCTTATAGAGGACGGCCTAGCAAAACAACACTGTTACCAAATTTGTTTTCATTAAATTTTATTTTTTGAAAAAATTCATCCCTTATTGGATTTGAACACGGGTTATCAGGGCGCGTTATCATCAGAGAGGTCCAGGCCTGGGAGGTCTCTCAAAAACCGTCTCTTTAGCACCTCTCTAGTCCAGAGCCCCGGCGTTTGAATCCCACCTTTCGCACTCCTTTATTTATTATTTTTTACCTTATACGTAGAAAATTTCAAAATAAAATCTTAATAAAATAAATAAAAATTTAAAGTGACTTATTTAAAAAATAATGACCATAAATTAAAAATAAAAAGATATACTTGTAGTCCCTTTCCAAAGGAAAATTTTTTAAAAAAATTTGTAATTAAAAAATTTAAAGAGAAAATTAAATTTAAAAAATTTAGAATATTCTCAAAACCTAAAATTGACGTGGTATTCTAAATTAAGCATAAAATAAGTTTATTTGTTGCAAACTGTAAAAAACCGTATTTGAAATAGTTTGTCAACGAGTGTTGACTTTTAATAGATAAATGAAACATTTTTTCTCTTAAAGACTAGATGATTTAATTCATTTTTCTTTATCTGTTTGTATATCAAATGAATGAACTTTTAACCAGATTGCTAACTTCTCGACTCAAATATTTATTTTTGGATAAGTTATTATTTGTTTTGACCCTTTTCAATATAAATAAGCAGCTTTTCTAAACCATTACTCTTCTTGGTTGTTCTCTGATTTCATTCCTCTAAGAATGTGCTCTAACATTTCTCTTTGATTTTGTAGAAAGTCTAAAAAAAAAAATAATAAATAAGTGAAAGTGAATTTGGTGTTCTTACTTTTGTTACAAATGTCTATTTGTTTTTTTAGATAAGTGATGAAATATTCAATCTGAGTGGATCCTCTAAAAAAGAGCTTGCTGCAAAAATTTGTAATTTATTAGAAGCGACTGATTTATATGCAATTAATGAAGCTTCTGATGCCCAGGATACTTCTGAAGCAGCTAATAACTCTGAAATTACGGAAGTGAGTGATCAGAAAGAAAATCCGGAAATCAACAAGGATTTCGATAATTGTTCTATTTCGAGCGAAGTTAATGAGAAGATGAATTCTACTTTTGATACGGCTAAGCCATCCTGCTCTTCGGATAGCTGGGCCTCATTCACTTCTGATTTGGATTCGTCAGCGACCACCACTGAGACCGAAGCAGGCCCAGAAACAGTTGAGATCATTCGCTCAAGTTTTGATGGACCCAGTAGCGGATTTGAGTCCCTTAATGGAAGTGGTCAGAATCGCGCAAAAACTCCAAATGAAGTGGTATGTATTATCTAATGGTTCAAAAAATTTATAAAAAAAAAAAAAAAAAAAGAATCTAACAATTCAATATTCTTTTTATAATATAATTTTCAAAATCATAGAAACTAAATCTCACCCTAAACTCCCTCCGCTCCACTTTAGACCTTTGAGAAGCTTCCTTCTCTAGCTTCTCCTCTTTTGCCACGCCTTTTTGACTCTTTTCCTGCCTCTCTTCACCTCTCTAATATACCGAAAGCGATTGCACAATAATATTTTTGAAATCTCTATATCTATTGTTTTTATCAAAGAATAATATTTATTTGAAATAAAATTATCAAGGTCAAAATAAAAGAACTGCTCTTAGTTTAAAATTTTTGTTATTGCTGTCAATTTGGGAAATATTTCATTATTTATTTATTATTCAAAAATACGATTTAGTTCAATGAAATTTGGAACAACTTTATAAAAAATTCTAATTTTTTGATCGAGTAATCCTTTTTTCTTCTTTATTTCTAAGCAATGGGGTAAATAATTGTAAGCAACGTCTAATGATCTAATGGGGTTCAAAAGTACTAAAAAAAAAAATTTGAAAGGAAGGCCGTAAAATAGATAAAATCAAATGAAAGACTGTTTTCTGGTCAGTGTATTTTATTTGCCTTTGTCGACGATTCGGGGGCTGCACCACCCATTTTCAGGATAAATTCGTTAAAATAAAGTTCCTTTTTCTCTCATCATTAAAATTGGAAATTTACAAGCTCGGCAAATAACATTTACTAGTTCGAAAACGGTATTTCATTTGGATTAGATTTTAACTTTCTTAAAAGTTAAAAAATTTTATTATTCAAAGACGCAGCAAAGAGCAAATATACACAGAGACAAGGACCCCAATGTCAAGTAGTCAGAGTAGTAAATTGAATTGAAATTTTTGAGTAAAGGTACTTAAGTTACGCCACTGTCTAATCTTGAGTTGAAACCCAAGTTCAAATTCATCTCAATGCAAAAAATATCCAACGTTATCAATATTATCTTCCCAAGAAAGGAAAGGGGTAAATTTCTCAAGATGTAGCAGTTCTCTACACTGAAGTGTAAAAAATGACATAAAACTTTGATTGTTGTTGGCTAATCACAAATGCTTTAATTTATTTATAGTATCACTTGTTTATAAGGATGCAACCAAGGAAGTTTTTTCATCAATGAAACGTACAAAATTTCCAATTGAGACGTTTCAAACAAATTTTATTAAGTCATCTTCAGTCTATTAAGGAAATATTATCATGACTAAATATATAAACTTACATTAAGACATGTTTCATTTGGCCTAGTTTTTGATATATAAAACTCCTCAAGGGCGACAGCTCTTTGAAAGTCTTGAAGTTCTATTTTTCTATTGTTCTATTAGTGTTTATATTAGATTATATTATATTTATATTTTTAATTTATAAAAATCATCTTGAATGAATACAAAAATACTAGTTTAATGTCTTAAAAATATATTCTTTTTAAAGTAAAGTTAATGCAAATATTCAATGAACTAAATTCTATTTTTGAATAATATAGATTGTTATAAAAAAAAATTATTTGAAATTATATAAAATTAGAATTGAAAAAGTGCTGATTTATAAAATGTATATTTTAAATAAAATCCAGTATCTATGATAATTTCGATATTGTCAAGATGATTGCCGGTTGAAAGGATCTTAATTGCATTCACTGAGCCTTCATTCAATCTGGAAAGGGCAAAGTTGACATGATTTTTTCTTTTTTATTATTATTATTATTATTATTATTATTATTATATTTTTTTCTTTGACAGGAGATCTTCTATGGCGGACGCGATTTACTCGATTTGAATGCTAATTTGCGGGACATGCGCTGGAATTTTCGGGTAACTGAAGTGCCCCTTGAAATATCTAATGATTATCACATTCAATACAAGCCTTATCGTGATGTTGTTGAAAAAGAACTAGAGATTGGAAATGAGGTAAGAAGGGGTTTGAATACTAATTCTATCTCGAAATTTTGATTGTTCTTGAGCTTCCCTGAGTCCAAAAATTATGTCTGCCTGTCAGTCTGTGTGTATGTTCGTTAACACTTGAGTACGCTTTAATATAGATCAATCAAATTTTATACACCCAAAATCATAGATATCTATCAAGTTTTGGAATATTTCCGGCAATCGGTAGTGTTATTTTACCTGAAGGGGAAAAATCATGATAACTCAAATATGATTTCACGGAGACGAGTCTCTTTGACAGAATATTTTAGTTGTTAATATTTTTAGTAAAAAATATATGGGTACGCATATATGTGTAAGTCGAGGATGGGCCACTCCCGATTTATTTATTTTTTAAGTCTTTTTCGGCATTTCAATTCATTAAGACTCTAACCTATTTTATTTATATTAATTGGTAGCCAACATAATATAATACATTTTTGTCGTTTAAGAAGGGAAGCGAACCACTGACCTTTAGTACGTGAGGTGATGCTACCAAGGTCTACTAGCTTTGTCTGTCTGTCTGGACAAGATCTTGTAGTCAATTTTTATATCACTTAACGGTGAGCTAAAGATGAGATATTTTGTTTAGATAACAACTCATTATATAATATAATAGTAAAACGAGACCAATGACGACCCTTTGCAAAGGCTATTTCATTTGAAGTTCATAGTTGAGAAATCAAAATATCTTTTTTAACTATTAATTTTAATGGAATAATACAATAGTTCAAAATTGTTCTAGACATCATTTTGAGCAACTTTGAAAAAGATTACAAAAAACTTATCTAATGGGAAATAATAAAATTTCATAAATTAGAAGTGTTAGTGATTGCAACGCCCCAAGTGACCAAATTGAATCGATCTAAAAAAAATTTTATTTTTTTATTTATATTTGAAAAAAAACTAATGAATAGAACTAAAGAGAATTAAAAAAAAAACACTTATTTGAAATGCACTTAAATGAGGAAAATAACTTTTTACATAAAAGTGTTGAATATTTATGACAAAAAATAAAAACTTTCTCTGCTCATGTAAAATATCGTTAATGAGAAATTAAATAAAATATTTAATGAGAGCCCACGCTTTTATTTTTTCTCAAACCCTAAATTCAACAATTTGATTCAAAAAGTTATTTTAGTCCTTTTAATGTTTTTTATATAAAAGCGTTATTTTGATTATTTTCTTATTTTATATTTATTTTTTTATTTATTTATTTATTTATTTTTATTTTTATTTTAGTAATATGAGTGTCGGTCTCTGGTCTCATGTAGAGTAAGTATCTCTAAATAAAATCGAGCGATTTTTAAAAATGTTTTTTTACATTTTAAAAATTCCAAACATGAAAAAATTTTTCTCTGGATTAACGAAGAAATCTTAGTATAAATTTTATGAATAATGGAATTTCTAATAAAATGCATAATCAAAGAAGAGTTGTGGCTATGGATTTGTTGGTGAGAGTGCCAGAAAATTAAACAAGACTTGTACTGCCAATTTTATTTTATTTGTTGCGTTCCCTGCTGACATTTCAGCATCAGATCTAGGCCATCTTCAGAACTGCATGCATTTGAAAGAAAAAACAATACACATTTCCAATGCAATCACAATATTAAACAATACTTGTAACTTATGGTTCTATAGTATAATTGCATAGGAAATATGTTATAATATGTTTTTTCTTTCAAATCCATGCATCTTTGAAGATGGCCTAGATCTGGGGCTGAAATGACATGTGTAAAACAGCAAATAATATAATAAAATTGACTGCACAAGTCTAATTTAATTATCAGATTCAATCACCATTAAAATGCATTTTTTTATGTAATTTTCTTTGAGACTGGATGGACCGTCCCCGCCAAATTTGACTTCATCCCGAATTAATTATATTACGAATTTTTATTTTTTCTAGGATATATGCTCGGATTGCGGATTGAAAGTTTCTATAATCTATATCTAAATCAACATCTCAGCATAAATAATCATCACCAGTAGCTTAAAACAAAATTTTACTACGTAACAATAGTACTATATTTTTATTAAATCATAAATATGAATTTTATATTATATGTTATAAAGGTCTGCTCATTATTTGGACACCCTTATTTTTAAAATGTTCTTTGAATAACGTGACACAGGATATTTAAATTACCTAAGTTTTTGTTATTCTGTAGCCTTTTGAAAATATGGCGTCCCAATTCCACTGGTAAACGTATATTTATTCTATAAAAATTTATTTCATATTTAGAATCATTTAATAATTAAAAAGAATAATAAAAAGAATAAAAAATTTTTAAGTAAAAATTTCAATTTGAATACAATGATGATATTATATATTCATTATTCATTATTTATTTCATCAATCATATTTTCAAACAATAAAAAATGGTATATTTATAAGTTTTTGCAGATAATATTCATGTTTTTTTTTTTTTAATATATTTTCAATATAATATTTGATTATCTGTAATTTGTAATAAGAATTTTAATATTTGTCCAAATTTAATAAGAAATTGTATAAGAAAATAACATTTTGTATCTTGAAATTCTTGGCATATAATAAAAGACTGAAATGTATTTATTTTTTAATTTTTCTTTATATTGTATTGTCAATAAAATAGAATTAGATAAGCGCAGAGATTAAACGTAGGAGAGAGGTAATGCCATCCTTCTCAAGGATTCCCCTAACTGTCATTTGCCCCCGGTCACGTGTTATCGCGCGCAATTTTTAATTCTTTTTCTTTCGATGGAAATCTCTGAACATATTTTTTGTTTATGATCATACATTTCTACTTCTATTTTTTTATTTTTTTTGTATTTTTGTTTATTATTCGTTGTGTATTATGTAATATGTAATTTAATTGTTGGGACCTAGTCACCAAAGATTTGTACCTCTAAGAAGATATATACATATATTTCTCTGCTTAGTAAGTTGCCCACGTAGCGTAAGGAAAGGGATTATTTAAAAATTAAAAATAAACGGTCAAAATTTTGTTGTCAATCTCTTAGCATAATCATTTTTTTATTCATTGTTAGAATATAGCTAGAGTATTTTTTGAAACGGACGATATTCGTAGCGCGATAAAGAAATGATGAAGGGAAAGTCAGCCCTCTAAAACCTTGAGTTTTCAAAATTTTTTCCGCACGTCCTTGCAGAAATGTCAAATTTTTATTTAATATGCAGGAGAAAAATGCAATTAACAATTGAATAAAACCTTACGTTTCAATTACTAAAAATACAAAATGTTTCTAATGTCTCGAGCATACACCCCTTGAAGAATCTTCTCGCACCCCTGGTTGAGAACTACTACTCTAAAGGATCTAACTGATGGAGAAATAACGAACTGGGTGGGAGAAACTTTTTTCTAACAGTGTATAAGAGAGGGGTTAAGATTTCTATGACCGAGAATGACGCAAATATACCAATAAGGGATGATTTTTTTTTTAACAAAATTTTTGCAGGGAGATGGAGCAAAAAAGATGTAATTTTTAGTAGAAATTATTTCAAAAATCAAAAAATTTTTAATATTTTATAAAGGCTCAAAACCAACTTAAAACAAGAACTCTGAGTGATTTTCCTACCTAGTGAAGTTACCAAAATCTTTATATTAGATAAAAAAAAGCTGGATCGACTTCGCTGTTTTTGCTCCCATTTCCTACTCAAAATAGCCATTTTGTACTCATTAATTATTTTTTGCCTCAAATTTGTACAAACTCGCACAAAATGTGACTTTTCCACTCAGTCATTTTAAATACGATGTGAGTTGTTTATGAGACTCTTTTTCTGAGAACAAAAAATGTTATAATTTTCGATTCGGGAATGATCGTCCGACTTTTTCATCCAACTTGCATGATCTCTTAGGGCAGTAGCTCTCAAACTGTGCGAAACCTTATTGTGAGCAAAGTTTTTTCGCGGAACACTTAAATTAAAATGAAATTTGTTGCTTTTATAGTATTTTTTTTTTTAGTCAATTTCGCCTGCTGAGGTCATTTGTGATTTTAAATATGCAATATTTTAATTATAAAAATCACTAGGGCTGCTGGCGGCGATTCTATACTCTTGACCCTGAGGGCCACCTATCCCGAGGTTCAGCAGTGCTTGTTCTTGCTTAACAAGAATGATCTCGGTGGTTTTTCTTCTCAGAAATGTGTGAAAAGAGGGGAAGTCAGCCAGTAGGGTAGCCTCTATCGAAATAAAACTTCCATAATGTGAAACGTTTCGGCTTTAATTAAATAATCCTCAGTCACTAGAGTGTAGTCAGACTAGTGACTTCTTTCATCTTGATCCTCTTTTCTCCAGTCATATATATATATTCCTTATTTTTTATCGTATATTAATTTTGGACAGTTACAATACAAATAAATATAAACATATTTTAAAAATTTCCTGAGTCTCTTTCATTGACAAACAGTAATTTGATGTACGATAATAATAATAACAATATCTTTATCCAATTGCCGGAGAATACTTTCGAAGTGCTTCGCGCAACACAGCCTCAGAGCAAGATTTTTTATTAAAATTTTCATTTTCCCACAATCTTTTCATAGGAAAAAGGCAGCACATTGTGAGGTGACCTCTTTTTTGTGTATTAAAAAAAAATAAATAAAAACCCACAAGTTGAACTCAACCAGGGATAACACAAAGTATATCGTCTCATGTCTATATCAAGATGTGTAGGTATGTTCCTGGACTCGGGCGTGTAAATATTGATTGCAAAAAGACTACACCTATATCTTTGAATATGTAGAAAATTTCAAACAGCAATCATACACCGTCCAGATTTACTAAGATTGAAAATGAAAACTTGAAATAACTTGAAAATTTTTTTAAAAGAAATTTATAAATTAAGGAAGAGTATAATAATAAATTCCTTTTGTAGTAAAAGAGAGAAGCCGCTTTCTTTCTTTCTTTATTGGAACACAATGAAATCCTATTATCTCTTTCGTTCATTCTTTTGGGGTATTATTTTTTTTTTTTTTTTTTCTAAAACATTTAGATTGCGCGAGTTTAGTCATTTTCACACGTTTCTATTAAAAAAAAAAATAAAAATAAAAAACACACAAGGCCTCACACACAAGTTGGGCCGGCTAATCACTCGACCATGGACAACACAAAGCATATCCCCGTGAATGGATTGCTGCCCGCCTCCCATCTCGGGCTGACACCCTTCCCCTCCGCCCCCTCGCTTTGGCGCCCACCTCTATATAAATGTAGGATAAACCTTTTTTATTATTTTTTTTTTCATCAACATATTGTATATGAATAGTTGAAAGGTTTTGCAATTCACACGGGCGAAAATTAAAATCTGTAATGCCCGTTTGTTGTTGTCTTGCACGCGCGCAAACAATTATTATTTCACATATATATATATATACAAACACAACACAAGAACAAAAATAAAATAAAAAACATCTCTTTTTATTTTTGTACAAAATTCAATTCTTCTCCTATCTGGTTTATATAATAATAGACGGGACACACAATGCAGATTCTCCGACGGACCCTCCGCCATGATAAAACAAGAACCTTTTATTTATTGCTAATTTATTGTCCGTTCAATCACACAGAACGCGAATACAAAAGAAGAATGTTGGTAGTACAAAAAAAAATGTAAAATAAATTTGATCGAGGACAATCATTGTCTTTTGTCTCATATATGATGGCGACGGGATTGAAAAATGGCGAAAAGAAAAGAAGAGAGGGGAAGGGGAGGAAAAATTGGGTTTGAGGTTTGTAAAGAAAACAAACATAAAAAAAAAGAATTGATTTCTGTTTATTTATTTTATTTTTAATATAAACTAAAGTTTATGAAATTTTTATGGCGTATTTTCCCTCTGAAAAATGGTTAGTTTCAACTCGGTGAGTGGCACTTTCAGAAAATGAGCAAAAACGGCTTTTAAAAGTGTTTTTATCATTTTAAATATTTTATTTATTATATTAAATAGGTTTTTTAAGTACCAAGTGACTAAATGGCCTCTCGGAAATTGAACCCAAGATCTCCAGCCTATCCGGGCCAGCTTCCTTGGAGCAAGCCTTCGAACATACTAACAAACTGTTTTATTAAATTATTTTATTGAAATAGCTAATCTTACATTTTTCAATAATTAAATAAATACTTAAAAAACCACGAGAAGCTTGAAAAGAAGCAAAAGTTGTACAATCACACAACTAGTTTATCATCATGTAAAAATTTTTTTGAAAGAATGGGTTTCATTTCTATAAGAAGTAAAATAAAAATGCATTGCATTGGGTTCCCCCTCCTCCCCCCACTCAGAGAATTTTTCTGGGTACGAGTCTGACCTGGTTCTGAGAAATATAATTAATTAATTAATTAATAATTTTTTTTTAAGTAAATAAAATTATTTCAAACAATAAGCTGTCATATATCTAAAGAAATTTTCAATTTTTTGTTATGTAGATACTAGATATCATAAAAATATTTTCTCACACTTAATATTGTTAGAGTTGTTAAGTTGATATTACAGTAGATATTACTTAAAGATAAGAAATTAAATCGTTAATTAATAGTTTGATTAAATGGATGATTAGATCATCTTAATAAGAAATAGTATTATAAGATTTACAATTTTTATGAGTTTTTTTTTTTTGCTGATGAATCAAGTGGCCACCTGGTCCTCAGACATTGAACCCGGGATCTCTAGATTATCCGGGGTAACTGTGGTTCACCAACATATTCCCAGTATTTAGATCTCATGATTAAGTTAGTAATTTTTATTAAAAGATTTTTCACTGAAGAGCCCGGGTTCGACTTCAAGTTGCCAGTCACTTGATCCACCAGCAAAAAAGACTCATAAAAAATTTAAATAAACTATGACTTGTCAAGTCCGTTTCGAGGCATACATTGAATATTAATATCTGATTCTTATAGAGAGAGCTCCAAAGCCATTTAACTAATAGTATTTTTTGTTTACTACTTCCTAATTTTTCATATATAAGGAGTAGGAAGTAGATGCATGCTGTAACATCTTTCTTCAAAGTATCACTAAATTTTATGAAAATATTTCATATTAAAAACAATATAAAAATACAAATAAAAATAATAAAATTGCAAAAAAAAAAACGCTTTTATTTAAAAAGTAGAAATCAACTTTTTACATAATTAAGAAAATGTCTAAAAGCGTAGACGCTCAGCAAAACAAAAAATTTAGTGTGAGGCGCACAACTTTCTATTTCCTATATTAAGGAAAATTGTGGCATGTGCTGTCACAGCAGACTTTTTTCTTTGAAATCTCGACATCGATTTTTTTTGCGACCACGAAACTTCCCTATACTATATATTACATATATAGATAAGCGAAAGTAAAAAGGTAAAATATGACGGTTAATATTGAGAGATCTTATTTTTTTCAAATGATTAACCGGATATAATTATAATCTTATTGACAGCGCGACAGATCTGAGGATGGTCTTTTTCAAGACCGAGATGTCAGTACAATAAAAAGAAGGCTACTTTCATTTCATCGATATGTCTTTTAAAAATGTATTAGAAGATATTGCCCAGATAGGACAGACATGATGACAGATATACAAAGCAAGTTAAATAAAGGCGTTAAAAAAACTCATTGTGATATAACATTCATTGATGAAAGGACAAAGAGTCTACGTAAAGATTCAAGATTCAGAGTCATAAGTGAATTTGTAGGGCAGGTTTGTAGTCCGAATTTCAGCACATTTGTCCCAATAAAGAGGTCAGAAAATGGTTTCAGTCTTTTATTTAAAATTCTCTCACACATTTATATGAATCTATTGGGTTGGCCAAATAGTCCGTTCGGTTTTTGTCGTCACGAAACTTCAAGCAGTCGAATATGTAGCTAACTTCAGTCCGTCCCTTGCGAGTGCGCTCTCGTTAGATACCAGACACTTCAACGTAGTTTGACGCGACTGAAGTTAGCTACATAGACTGCTTGAAGTTTCGTGACAACAAAAACCGAACGGACTTTTTGGTCAACCCAATACATTTGAAAAAAAAATGAGGTACTCGCGGGAGTCGAATCCACATTCTCCCATGGTTTACGCCCGCGGGTATTTTAACCTATAAAACTAAGCAGAAAGAGGTGATTTCCTCTCTGCTCATCGTCTATATAAGTCAATTGAAAATCTTAATCTCGTAAGAGGAGTTTAGTTTATAGGTTAAAACAGCCGCGGGCGTAAACCATAGGAGAATGTGGATTCGACTCCCGCGAGTGCCTCATTTTTTTTAATTTAAGAGTTTAAGATAAATATCTTAAGATCATGGAATTTGTATTTTCTAAATTTTAGGGAATATTGACCCCAATGAAAATTTCTACAAATTAAAAATTTTTTAAGTATTTATAGGCAATAGATCTTAAGTTAGTAGGTAATTTAATTGTTATCGGCCTGGAAGTCTGCAATCTCTCGCCTTTTAGAAAATTCTTAATGAATTTTCATTTTTAGTTAATTAAAAATGATTCCCTCATAATTCAAATGGACATTTTATTATTTCCCTCCCCCACCAGCAGCAGCAGCCCTTCGGCGGGCGGGGGCGCTATTCTCACCCTATGTATGCACACTCTCTGTCGCGACATAATACATTTTATTCAATACAACGCTGATAAGCTATCAGGCGCTTTTGATTCGCACACCATTGTGATTTACGGCGATTTAAATTTGATGTGCCTTTATCATTGTAATGACGGGCCGCAGTGGTGGGTGGGTGTGTTAACCCACTCTCTCTCTCTCTCTCTTTCCCTGAATGACGGTTTTTGCCTCTCCGGTCAACACCGGAACCATTATACCGGCGCGTCCGCAGGACCATGCTTTTTTTTTTATAACGTCTGCGGTTTTTTTTTTGACAACACATACACAGACACAAATGTGTGGCGCATCTATCCACCTGCTCTCTCTCTCCATGATTTAGTTGATTCCTGAATAAGCACAATATAGAGTATAGAGTGTATAGAGAGGCTGCAGCAGGCAGTCGCCCAAGTGCCGCCCTTTGTACCACACAATGCACAATCACATGCCGCCACCCTCACCCTTATATTCCCGTTTGTTGTTTATTCGTTGGATATATTCATGGTGCAGCTAGTTGTTCGTGTGCACTCGCCAAGCTTTTAACAGCTAATTCACGCACGGCTATAGCGTCATGCTATACTATATAACGTCGGAATAGCCGTTAACGGCCAGGCTCTATGAATGGATTATTAGAGATGAAAGACAGATAGACAAACGATAGGCCTTGCCAGATTAGAGCCATAGAGTCAAAATTCAATAATAATGCATTTCGAAAACAGATCAGAAATTATTGTTCTATTCAATTAAGCATTTTGTTCACTAAAACTTTTTTCATTAAATTTTTTTGCAATAGATCAATTTAATATGAATCTTATAATAAAATATATATAAAGTAAAATAATATTAATATGTATTTAATATTTAAAATAAAATAAAATTTAAACGGAGCCTAATTTTCAATTGCAATATTCCTATACTATTTTTCCGTTTAATCATCTTTTTCTATGAATTTTTTCAAAGCGGAGTCGTATTCCAGGGACGACTTCTCGATTTCTTTGACTAAGGAATGTAATCATGTTGGTATACGAGTCGGCAAAGAGAGCTAATGATGTAAGTAAAATGGTCATATCTTAAATAAAGAAAGACGGAATTATCGGAATTTCTCCTTTTGTAATAAAAAATTTTAATATTTTAATATTAATAATATTTAATAATATAATATTTATAAATTATAATAATAATATGTATATTATATAGAGAGAGGAAGAATGTTTAATGCTTCAGAGAAGTGCGACAGATTTTCAGCCAATCAGAAGTCAAGAAGGAATCAATCCTTGCTTTATACAATAATTAGTTGAAAACTCACCGTGTTCCAGTTCTGTGAACCTATTTATGGTTTAAAAAACAATTTTTGTCAGTTCGTACATTCGGAATCTTTAATAGGCGAAGTTATTTATTATAATATTATATTATTATAGCCTATTTGAGTGAAGACCATTCTTATTCTTACTTATTTATTTATTTAAAATTTGCTTTCAATTTTTCACTTTTGACTAAGGAGGTTTTAGTTACCAAAATCCTAAGTCCACTTTTTGTTGTCTTAGAAATAATTTAAGACCATTTAGTGTGAACTAATGTAATTAACAGGTCCAAGAATAAAAGGATTGCATATCCACTCCCTTATTAAAATGCAATTAATCAAATTATTTTTAGGTAGTCTCTCTTAATCTCTCTCTTCTTTTGAAGGCAAAGCAAATGGTGGTTGATGGTGTTCCTCTCTCCCCATTTGCATTCCTCTCTCTCTCTCTCTCTCTTTGCCTCTTCTGACTTTGAATACATTGAAGAGACAGGCACCCTGAGAGAAATCCGAGTCGTTGGCAAACCCACTTAAATTGACTTGCATGATGCCTCCTCGGAAGGGAGCACAGGCAATGAACGGCCCTCAATGAATGAATGAATGAATGAATGGATGGATGATTCAACCAACCTCTCTCTCTTGGCTTGTCTCTTCTTCAATACATAGATCACTACATAGCACTGCTTTCTAGAAACGTACTACTAAAACTAGCTGTTTGTTGTTAATTTAAACTAGGATTCATAATTCCAGTCTCTTTGATTAAACATTTTAAGGATGATTCTATCAAAGCTACTTCTATAATTAGGAAAGATTCCAAATTTTTTCAGAGACAGAGGAGAATTATTGCTAAGAAATGAAAAATAGACAAAACTTTATTTTGTTATTTTTATGCGATAGGAAAGATACTCGAGGTTCAAAATTTGGCGATTTTTCTCTACATTTATTAAGATGGTTCAGCTTGAATTTTTAGAATATCTCAGTAGATAATGCATTCCCTTCCAAATTGGCTGAGTTTGTGGAAGAAGGAAAATGTTAAACCTTATTAAAAAATATCGATCTTTACATTATATAATACAAACTAGAAGTGGTCCAAATGTGTCGGATTAGTCAAGGGCTTTAAGGAGATGTAATTATAATATCGGGAACAATTCGGTCTCTCAAGATCCTTTCTTATTCTTTTTTAAAGAACTCTATCTACCTAAACTTATTTTGTACCAAAAAAAAAGAGAATGAGAATAAGAAACTGATTTCATAAAAATCTTTCAGCATATGTAGATGGAATGTTAGCTCAGTCTCTTCATATATACAACTAAACATCCTGAGATTAAATTAAATAATTTTTGAGATGATAATTGATCTTGATCTATAAGCAAAAATATACTCACAAAATCTGTTAAATAAATTCTGAAGGGCTTTCAGTCTCTTATAAAGGCCTTCTGCGATTCTTTTTTAGTACCTATAACCACTTTTTTACCAAAAAGAATTACCTAAATAAAGTAAGAAGAACAACGAATAGTTGTCCTGGTGAGTTAGTAGCTTTGCTGAGTTTAAGCAGACACAAGTTTCGAGAAAAAAAATTATCTCAACGCTAAATAAGCGAAAGCCCAACTAAAAAAAGTTACTCTCCTGAATCGCCCTAAACTAAATTATGAGAAGATAAGGACATGATTGTCACTAATTATTAGAGAAGGTTTGTAATACACATATTGTAATTGTCTTAAATATGTGTTAATTCTTTTAGTTCTTTCAATTCTTTAGTATCTGAGTATATAAGAAATCATATTTTTTGTCACAACTAATGAATTGAATGTCAATAAATGTAGAAGTAGATAACATGAAGGAATTATTAAAGAAATTCGATGTCAAGCGAACCTTCGATTTTCTCTAATTGTTTTTTTACCCTCCCTTATCCACGGCTGAAGAAATCCGACAAATCGAATTATTATTCTAATCTAAAAAAGAGAGAGAGGGTCACGAAGTCAAGCAGCAATGGCGGAAAAGTTCGCTTGAGTGCACCTAGAACCGCCATAAGAATTACCACGGGGCGGGTCTGCCCCCTTCCATCTGATCGTTAATGGGGGACCGCAGAACGCGCAACCAATCACAAATGGAATTCTCATTAATTTTGTACAGCGTACTGCACAATATTTTTTTTTTATTTTCCATGATTTATGGTTATAATCTTTTAAAAGCTGCTTAATTGTCAAGTGATAATTTATTCTAATTGAATTTAACTAACACGTTTATTGAAAAAAGTGACAAGTATTTTTATTTTGCTTTTATATATAGAGGCCTACTCCTAATTTTATTTTAATAATTTAGAAAATATTTATATCGAACATTATTTTTAAAGTCATAAGTCCATATTCACCAACGTTTCTAAGAAAAATCTTAACATAAATTGTTCCTAACATGGTTAGTCAATGAACAAAAAAAGAATGTAAGGACAATTTTACTATGCTTTTTATATAGCATTTCTTAAATTAATTTCTTAAGTGGTTCGTTCAAAGGCTCTCTTAATAATGCAATCAAAAATTATAACTCAAGAAATTCCACACAAATAAAGCAGTTAATGGAATTCACTAAAACACAAAAACTCTAAGTTCAGTTCCTGAGTACGGGACTTAGTAGAATGGAATCCGTAGGAATTATTGGAGTCAAAATCCATAAAATTAAACAATATTAGGGACCTTATTACAAATCTATATTCTAAATAAAAATTAGAATTTTGATTGGTTGATGAAATCCTTTAAATAGGAATCTAAAAACATTCTACAAAATGATTTTTGGTGATAATTTTTTAAGTTTGTCTTAGATCTTAACTGAAAGCAGATATGAACTTAGCTTATTAAGACGTGTCGTTTAACTCCCCTTTGTATAGAAAAATTTTGAGTTGATAGTCACGAGACTCACGATTAAAAAGATCGCTTAGAAAAAGTAGAATGCATATCTACGGACTAAGTATGGTTAAAAGGACAGGTCATTTGGGCAAAAACGCAACGTTAAATAATAGAAAGTGAAGTCACAGTTTTTATTATATAGTTAGTCAAAAAACCGAGTAAAAATTTTTTTAAACAGAAGAAATTCTTTGAATAAAATAAACTAATATGCTGCTTTTCACGCCACTTACACCTAAAAACTAGAACGAATCTAAAAAATCTCGAACTTAAAAAGATTTCGAATCTCTTCTTCTGGCTTACTCTAAGTCTAATCATTAAAAAAAAGCTCAAATTCCTATGGTGAAAATTTTTTTTGCATATACCTATTTAATTTAAATCTAAAAACATTCTACAAAATGATTTTTGGTGAGAATTTTTTTTAATGACTGGATGTTATATTTTTCATACAGTTAAGTTCTTATAGAATTCTTTAAGTTTTCAAAGATTTTATGTGTGGGCAAAGATTTTTCCATCACTCGTAAAAAAATAAGATTATTTCCCTGACTATACATTTGGCTTAAGTACACATGTACCATGTAATGAATGTAATAATTAAAAAATATTATTAAATACCTAATTTGGTATTTTTATAACTATTTTATAAACCCTGATGGGCGTTACTGATGTTGGCAACAAAATATAAAATTCTTTATTTTAATCATCTGGCTGCTAACCGGGACTCCCGCTTTCAAAAACCCAATTTAGGTTTTCAGTTGTTTTTTTTCTAAGGTTAAAAAAAAAAATTTTGAAATTTCCTCCTTTTACTTCTTATAAACTCCCAGGTCCTTTGTAATCCCTTTACTTATTTGCCTTGCTACAGCCACTCAAAACAGAAGAAAAAAACATAGCAGGTGTTTAAAAGGAAAAAAAATACAAGGCTGCAGGTTAAGAAGAAAAATTATTTTAATTTTATAGAGTTTATCTAATTCTTTTGAAATTTCCTATTGATGAATTGTTTGAATAATCAGAGTGAATGAAGTTAGAATCATTTGAAGATCTGATTGAAATGTTGCATAATAACGAAAGCTGACTAAGTTCCAATTAAACGAATATAAAAGGTGGAGGGGGAAGGGGGAGGTATGGATAGATAGGTTTGATAGAGAGATCGAGTGGTAATCCGGTAAAGCAAAACACCACGACACATATCAATCAGCTGTCGGTTTCCACAAACTGCCTCTGTCCGATGCACACACGTCGCTTTCGAAATTATTTTCAAATGCAGATATATTAACATGCACGAGACTCAAATCATTCACATATTGATAGCAGAGATAGAAACCCCACCATTTCTCCATCAGATTATCTTCCCATATGTTTTCAATAAATGCATGCATATAGATGGGAGTCACCGGTTGGTTAATCGTAATGCGGCCGGCTGCGACTCTGAATCGAAAATCCAACCCACGATCAAAATGTTCAGTGAATCAAAAGTGGCAATTACTGTAGATTCAATCCTAAAGCGAATTTAATGATGAGACTATATATCTGAATGTGTGTGCGTTGTTAAGAAGAATCAATCAATATCACAAATTAATTACACTTTCAAGAAAATTCAAAAAAGCTTCCAATTTCATTCAAAACCAAGGGTCAATAGTTCGCTTTGCGTCCTGAGTGGCCAAAATTTATTTATATTATATTGGCTTCTAATTAATAAAACTAAATAAAAACGCAATCTAAATAGCCGAAAAAGTCTCAAAAAATTTCAATTCTAAGAGCTATAAATGTTATTTCATATTAATTCAATTGTTTAATTTAATTTAATCTGATTGTGAGAAATTGATTGATGGGATTGGACCCAAGACCTCTGACCTTTGCATGAAGCCACTAACAGGAGGGAGTTACTGTGGTGTTGATCACCGATCGAATATTGGGTGTTTGGTGTAACTTCTATGTCCCGGAAATTTAATATGTTAATTCAAATAAAAAAGTGTTCCCCTCTAACAATTTTAAGGATCTTCCTTGCCTAAAAATTTACATAATTTGTTGTATCTCATCGGTCAAATTATCAAAAATTTCTACTTTATTGAAATAAACTGTAGTGTCACGACAAAACCGATTGTCAACCTCCCGGAAGGAGTGGCCTTAGAATTTCAAAAAATAAAAAGTTCTTAAAAAAAAAAAAACAAGTTGTTAGTATCCTATTAATTAACAAGAATTTGGACAACTTAAAAAAAATTTCGAAGTATAATATTTCTTTCTCTATCTAACGTAAAAATGATAAAATGACATCAGTAAAATGTCATTCCCTTTGGATAGATCTCTACCAAAAGTTTTTTTTTAGTCTTTCGGCATCCTAGGTCATATAAAATTTTAAATAATCAATTAGTTATATTTAGGGTAACCGTGGTAGTCCGTCCATATTTATTTAAATTAATTGGTGGCTAATATAATTCAAATAAATATTTTCGCTAAGATCGGAAAGCGAACCATTAACCATTGGAAAATGAAACGAGACCTCTCTCCATGAGGTTGTACCAAAAGTTGATCCAATTGAAATATTTCTTTAAAACTTAAAAATCGGTTTAACTGAATTTGTTTTAAAAGTGTCCACATAGTCTGATGAACAAACATGCTAAAAACAGTTAATTCGTATGCCAAAGACCCTAATTCGTGTAAAATTCATGTAAAAATCTCAAAAAGTCAAAAATATATTCTTTTTCTTTTTTTACAATTCTTTTTCGGCATCTGAGGTTATTTAGAGTCCGTTCTTATTTATTTAAATTTAATTAATTGGTAGCAAATATAATTTAAATAAATTTTCGTCGATCAGGACGGGAAGCGAACCACTGACTTTGGGTATATGAAGTTAGATCTCTAGCTCTGCAACAACGGGCAAAATTGGTAAATTACAATAACTCCTTTTCCGAACAAATAATAATAAACGGAAAGACCTTTCGTAATAAAAATTCTGACCAATCCATTGGCTTTCATTATAAATTTCGAAATGCACCACCCAAAGATTCTGATATATTGATAATTTAAGAATTTTGATGAATGGTAAATAATTCTTTTGTAAGAATAACGTGTAATTAATTTTTAATTCTAGATATTAAAATGTAAAAACGAATGAAGGGGAACATTCTCCCCTTATTGCTTGTGTCGCCGATTTACACATGATGTAAAAGTTAAAGGGTTGTTAAATTGTGTGTGAATAATGGGTGGTGGGAAGGGGGTTGGTTCACTTTTCGAAGGTAAACAGGTGTATAGAGAGAAGCAGGCAGGCAGGAGGAGCCTTTGGTTAAAGCGAGCACGTGCCGTTGAGAGGGGGCCACGAGGATTGACTATCATCACGCATGCGCAAAGGTCGGTAGGCGCCCCTCCACTTGGCCAAGAGCTCCGCCCTCCCCACCACAAAAAACCCCCTCATGGTGGCGATTAGTGCCCCTTCCCTCTCTCTTCCGAGCATATGCTCAACATCTCCCCCACCTTTAGGCACAATTAGCACAGAAACATCGGACACAACTAAATACATTCCAATTAGTTGGTTCAATTGATTTTTTTTTCCTCTACATTTAGCACAAGGCACAAAAAAATGGAAAAATCCCAGAGAGATTGAAAATTTCGAAACTAAATTAGTTGTTGGCTAATTGGGGGGCTAAAAATCATACTCTAAAAGGGAAAGATAGATTTAGCATGGAATTCTTGAGCATTTTATAAATCTTTTATGCGTTTTAAAGATATTCAAAATTTCCCTTATTGTTGTGCTCCAGTCGCTTTTTTTTTTATTTATTTTTCGACCTTCAGCTTAGCCAATCAGCCAGGATCTAATTTTATATATACGTATATATTAATATTTATTGTAATACGTAAAATTTATATTGTATATATAAAACAAAGAAAAAATAAATAATAAAAAAGCTTCAGTCGACTTGTTTATGTGACCACTACCTTTATAATAAATATTTTATTTCTTAATAAAATCAGATAATAATTTATTATAAAATTTGTTTTCAATGTACTATTTATATTATAACTTGGAATAAAGAAAAAATACTATGATGCCCTGATTCAAACCGGAAACTTTGAACAATAAGTGATTAGGTGAAATTTTTTCTTGGACCTATAAAGGTTACCAACAATTAAATGTTAAACCCCAGGTCAATGCTTATTGTAATTTTTGAGCAGGCGGTGAATTGGAGCGTCAAAGATTGCGCAGCATGAATAGTTTTTCCTTTGGGAAAATGCGCTAAAGAAACCCTAGATATCTAAGAAAGTTTATTTGAATAACTATAGCAATGGTGATTAAAATCCCAAGATTAATTTCTTTGATATCGATTTTTTTTTCTTTGTGACGTTTCTCTCTCTTTTGTGATCACCTTCAAAATAATTCCATCCCAAATTTTTAAATAGCTACATACAATAATAAAGTTTACAGCCCTCTAATTGTATTTTCTTTGTCTTTTTTAATCAGAATCGCCTTCTATCCTTGGCCTTTTTCTTGATAAATGTCGGCATTTTAAAGTGTAGATACGACTAAGATCAACCCGTCTGATTTTTAATAGAGAGGAGACAAGGTGAGGTATAGAGGGGGTGGGAACAAAAGAAATTCCAGCCACTGATAACTCGTGGACGCGATCCACATTCTCAGCGCCTTAGTGAGCACTTTTAATTAGAAGCGAAACACGTGAAGTAGCCTATCTTCAGGCGCAAACAACTCTTCAACTGCCTCTTATTTTCTTTTTGAATTTAAAAATTATATATTATTATTAATTATAGCAATATAATTTCTATAAATTGAGAATAATTAATTCTTTTTGAGACCCATAATTAGTTATTCCCAAGATGATTGCAATTGGCATTATAAAATTGTAAAAAGCTCAAGATATTATATTTTATTTAATTTAGGTATTGAAAAAAATGTAGGCGTGGAGTGGGGGGGGGGGGGGGGCCCTACCAATGGGGGCGCCCTGATAACAACCCACGTTGCGAGCTTGAACACTATCCGTCACTAGCAAAGCTGCAGTCGTCGTCCCCTAAACATTCCGTCGAGCGTACTGAAGTTGTATTAAATAGAGTATAATGCTCTGAAATTTTTAAAGAGAATCTTACACTTAAATTTAGTGAAAAACATTTTGAAAGGAGAAAAAATATTAATAATGTTTCCCATCATTTTTTTGCACTGAAATTATTAAATTTTTTTTCATACAGTTATCTATTTATTAAATGTTTTTACAATAAAATTCCTCAAATAGGTCTTACTCTTTAACATTTTTCCTAAAAAAAAAATTCGTTTTGCTATTCCGCTCATTTCCTTTTAAAGTATCATCCCTTCAACTTCGATGCAAATTGATCTGTTTTCCACTTTTACGCAAAGATATCTTGCCTCAACACGCAGCCGCGTTCCATTTTAAGATCTCTCGCGTGTATAGATATATAAAGACGAAAAACGAAAAGTGGCAAAGGGATGAGAATTTTCTTTTCACTATAGAAATGGGCGCGTTGATGCTTTGCTTGTGCTCAAACTCATAAGAGCAGAAGTAGTACTGAAAGTAGTAGCAATGCCAAAAGGATTGTGTGCCGATGAAAAGAATACATCCACAATCGAAGTGGGGTCGTCACAATGGGGTACGGGCGCCAGCATCCCTCGTCTCTTATCCTTAATGCAGATGCGAATGTGTCTGAATGTGTTTGTATGTCATAGACAGATGGATCTATTTAAGAGTACCACCGTGATCATATTTTATGTGTACACAGCTGGACAAAAGTGCATTTCATGGGCGCCAGAACGGAAGCATTGGGGGTTGGATGGAATGGAGCAAAGAGAGAGAGAGAGAGAGAGGAGGGCTCTTGAAATGTCGGTCAATGAAAGAACATTTTGCTCTTCTCTGATAGATGACAGTGACGCACGAATTAAGTGGAAATTTATCATGGCAAATGTTGATTGAGTAAAGCTATATAAAAGAGAGAGAGAGAGAGAGAGAGGAGCAAAGTGGTTTTAAAGAAGAATGTATTATTCCATAATTAATTAAAAATCGTTATTATTAAACTAAAAATTAGTTACTAATCCGAAATTGTTTGTCTGGAGTTTGTCCATATACTGTATAAGTAAACACGATTAAAATATTCTGTTATTATTTAGAATCAGAGATGTAACTGGCTTTCTTTTGATTGATAATGCCAAGGAAATTTTTCAAGGGGGAGGGCAAATCAAAATAAAAAAAATTTTTCTGTTGCAGCAAGGTTCTTGACTAAAATCGGTCCTGAATAAGTGACGTACTGCTCGATTTATTTTTAAATTTGGTATATCATAAATATATCAATTCAATAATTAAAGATATATAAATTGTACATTTTGTTTTAGTGGGTAAAGCCTGTGATCAGTACTTTACTCACAGTTTTTTAGTTTTTTGTCTAGATTTTTGTTATTTAAAATATTTAAGAAAAGTTATTCTAAATTAAATTTCAAGTTTTTCTTATATATTTTTTCAAATAAAAATAATCGTTTTTGATATATAAAGAATTATCAATATAAGAGACATTAAGTGCTACAATTTGAATCGAGAACAATTAGAGGTGCCCCTCTGGCCATATGAAAAAAATAAAGACAATTTATATCTACTAGTTAAAATATAAAATTTTTCTTTAATATGATATTAAATATTAAATAAAAGTTTTTTCGCATATTCAGGTTTTTTTCAAGTGGCCTTTAATTTCCCCATCCAAAAACTTTTTTTTTGCTGGGAAAGGCCTTTAATTGAAGGCTTAAAAAACCTGAAAATCCCTATCAAAGAAAATCATTCCCCGTTTATGTGCACTGTTGCCACACATCATACCCATTCGTCGGTGTTTGGCACATTTTTGGGAGTGAGAGGCCCTTCATCTCTCTACTCCCTCTCTCCTCCACCCAATAAACCAATTCTCAATATTTTTTAAATTTAAATAGAATTTATTTAAATGATTTATTATTATTATATTAATCTTCCTTAAGGAGGGTTTTCACATCAACTGCTCTCCGCAGGTGTCAACCGTGTTCACCTGGTAGTGTTATTTTATTAAAAATTTAAACTTTAGTTAATCCATTTAATAAAAGTTTAATCAAAATAAAGTTTAATTTTTTTATTATTATTGTTTGAATAGAAACCTGCTAGACTAGAATTTAGTCCCATTGAATTTTATATAATACCGCGTATATAACAATAGTGATTTAATAAAAAAAAGCCCCATAAATCATTTTTTAAACTGTCAAATCAGAGAATAAAGAATTTTTTTAAGGAAATAAGAGAGTAATTTCATTTTAATATGTGAAAAATCTCTTTTTTTTACAAATATACCCCAACATACCAGCAGATATTATTTTTATGTTAATATTAATAAAATAAACATATCATAAAATATTATATATCCGTACCTGAGATGTTATCGAACAATACTCCAATTTTTCCCGAGTGAATTTAATCTTGAAATTATATCAATTTTGGCTGAGCGTTTGTGCTAAATGAGTGAGTGAGTGAGTCAGGCATTTTGTTTTTATACTTTGGAGGGGGGAAAGGACAAAAATTTGTTCGTATCGGATTTTTCGATTTATTCCTGCACAGCTCCTTCATGGATGCTCTGATTAATAAGGAGATTTAATAATTGCGAATGTGTGATCCACTCTGTGGAGCTCTGGGACAATTAATCGAAAATGAGTTGTTCATTTTGGTTGCCTACCTTTCAGGTAACAAAACGAACGAATTGATTAACTCCATGGTTTTCCTCCAAAATGACTCTCACTCTCCTCGGCCAAAAGTGATAAAATTTGGATATTAGATTCATGAAAAATTAGAGACTTAGGTGCTTATATAGAATATCTCTGATTGTCTCTTATAAAGAACAAAAAATGAATTTCTATTTTTGGAAGGAGTCATAGGAAGTAAAGGGCGGATGGTGGATAAGCAAGAAGGGTGTTGCCGTGCCTGAAAGCATCTCCCGAGGATCTACTGAAGTGAAATTAAAAATTTTGATATATAAATATGGCCGAGTTGTTTACTACTATCTTAAGATCCCCATAAGATATCTATCTAAATATCGCCCTATCTATTTCAAAAAGGACGAATTTTGGTGTCGAGTTATTTTTAATTAAATATTACATATAATGCACAAATTTGATCAAATAGAGATTAATTTTTTCCACTCTAGATAAGAAAGACTATTCTTTTGTAAACAATCCCCTTGAATCGCGAGGGCGGATCAACACACATACACATACGCACACATACACAAATAGACATCTACAACCAACAAACGCCAGCGAATTTCAACTCATTTTATTAACGATATGAAAAGAGAGTCCCCTCACCGCCGCCCGTTGTTCCCTTCTTTTCCCCCTTTTGACGTCCAGACCGGGATGAACAATGAAATTAAATTGCCCCGCCTGTTTTTTTTCCTTGCCTGGGCCAAATTAATGCATTGTGTGCTTATAGTTATTTCCTTACTATTGAACCCCACCTCGTCCCCTTGGCTAATTGTGGTTCAGACTGGAATAGGCTGCATTGTCCGCGAGATTAATTGACGTTCTACAATCTCTCTCGAGTCTCTTCTCTACTCTCTACACCAAACTGGAACACACGAGACTCTGTGACCTCCATCCTCCGGCGTTGTCCTATTCTTCCTCTTATCTCTGCCTCCAACTCTTTATACAGCCATTCAAAAGAGAACTTCCACCCACACAAGAATATGCATCACAGACAATAGATACTACTACCGACTACGCTTTTTTCCCTTTCTTTCTTTATTCGTTTGCACTTTAATAAGCGTAAGAGCTTACAAAATCGTTTGTGTAGTTTGGGATTTTGAAATCATTATCAAAATATCGCATTAACATAGGGCTTTCTTAAAAATGAATTTATATTTTTAATAGCATAAAAATAGTTCAGTGAGAATAGTAAACAATATAATTACACTTTATTTATAACTTAAGGAAAAATTGTTCTGGCGGATCTTGATATTGTTAAAAGGTAGATTTTTGAGGATAAACTATTTTACTCTTGAATCTTCTCTTGAATTTAATCTAGCTGCTTGATGAAGTTTGATTGAATTTTTCTAACAACATGTTATAGTTTAATATAATATAGGATGATCTATCTCAAAATCTAATTTAATTTTTTTTGAAAGGCGATGAGATTTCGGTAAAAAAATTCACAACAAAGATTGATGTGGGATCATTGTACAAAGAGGACGATCTACACTTGGACATAAAGATAGAATGATTATTTAGCAGCTTTTCTATTATTAACTTTCGGGGAAAATTTCTAGACTCATTACTACGCTTACAATTCCAAATTTTAAAAGAGAAGGGAGGGCAAAACGGCACTTTTCAAAGAGGGAATCTTTCCAAAATTTAAAAAAAAAAAATTATTTTTAAATATTTTTATTAATTTGAATTATACAAATTATTTCTGAAATCTTAAAGGGAATTGGTGAACTCGAGGTTATGGATTTACCAAAGTAATAAAAGAAAATTGAAATTTATAATGGAATTTTGTACTCAGCTAAAAGGAAGGATTTTAGAGCCCTGTGTTCTTTTTCTTTTTGATGGATCTGTACCAAAATCTGATCAAGTTGAGGTGTTTATACTTAAACAAGTCCACAGCTCGACAAGACCAGACATCAAGCTTAAAAACATTGTAACACTACGTGTTAAAAATATCTTATACTTTAAAAGAAGTTCAGTATGGTGATATAGGGCCAGGAGCGGGGAGGCCAATCCGCTGAGCAATCAGAGCGCGCCCTGAACAAACCGTTGCGTAATGACCCATGTTGCCATATTTCCCAAAAACTCAACGGGTGCAAACACTCTTTTTCAGTGATGCACTATACCTGCAACGATGGAATCGTCCTTTCTCTTCACCGAGAACTTAGTGCAAAAGTTATATTAAATAAACTAAAAATCGTCCGTATTTATCAAAATCTCAAAAAGCTAAAATTGATATGATTCCAATATTTTCGTTAATAGTCTGATATATATTAATTTATTATTATTAGAGAATTAACTTTAAATAATGATTATAAATATAATTTAGCATAATTTCCCTTCACAACTCCAATCGGAAAATTTTTCCCTCTTTTAAAATTTCATCTCTATGTTCACCAACCGGTTTGCTAATGCTATTTAAATAAAATTTCCTGATACATATGAAAAGCCATATGTTGTTATAGTGATTTGACTTAAAAAAAAAAAATGAAAATGCATAGTAATAATAAAGAGAAGGAAGGAGCCAATGCACAGCACAGATGTTTTAATATAGAAAAGCAATGGTTTTGAATAGAAGACGAGTCAAAAGGGGATCTCTTTATATAAGAATCTCTCTTTCAGTCAAGGATTTTGATCGTGGCGACTCGGAGCAGGATAAAATAGTTAGAGACTGTCTGTGATAGAATGGACCCGGGACAGACACAATAGTGCCCTCCCATTCCCCATTCAAGTCCCTCCTCCACTCTCCCTATTATGCCCCTTTTCACGCGGCTTTTCTGACGTTCTCGCACCGCAGCAGAGAGAACAATTCACTCATTGATAATCAGCTCTTTTTTTTTCTTTCTTTTCCTTTTCACACCTTAGAAATAGTGATGAAAAAATATTGTATTGTCCTGGAAGATAAAAAAAATTGGACCTTGAGCTTTGTTCTGAATATGATAAAAACATAAAAAAAGAAGCTATTTGTGTTTTCTTATTTTAGAGAAGATAATTTCATGATTTTTTTTTTTTTGAGCTGCAATACTTTTCTCTATTAAATTTTTTGTAATCAAATGGAAATTTAAATTTCTAATATAATTTACCGTTCTTTTTGATTCGACTGAATTTTTGAATAAACGCCAAAAAAAATTTTATTTTTAGCTATAGCTACTATAATTATATAAATATGTAAATTCTCTCTTGAAAACTATTGTAATGATTTTGATATAACTTTGTTTCTCAATTACAATGGATATAAAAATATAAAATCGAAGGTATTTAGTTACCAAAATATTCAACTCATTAATGGATTTTTCGATTAATTTCTTCAGAACTCCTCTAGAAATCACGAATGTAAAATTTCAAGGGAGAGAGGAGCTCTGGAGCAATTAATCGAAAAATCCATTAGTGAGTTGAGTATTTGGGTTTCCTACCTTCCAACTAATTTCGTTCGGAATTTTTAAAAAAATTCATTATTTCTCGCATGAGAATATTTAAATTTAAATTTAATTGAATTCTTTATAAATTTTTAATTTGTAAAGAGAAAAATATTTTTGTCCTCCTTCCTGAAGGAAGGAGCGTTTATAAAAAACAAAGATATGAAAAAATATTGGGAAAGAATTAATTTTGCAATTATTAATACATCGAGCTAATTTTAACAGTTTTCTTTTCTATTTCTATTTTAATTTGAAATTTTATTTTACACTTTTTTTAAATGTAAGTCCGCTCTTTAGAGCAAAGAACCCTTTTATCAATGCACAAAAATAATCCCCTATCCAAAGAGAAAGTCCACAAGTTGGAGAGAGAAATCAACTGGAATATTCTCGGCCAATCCATTTATTAAAAATATTTTGAGGCAGAATTTCTAGGAATAATTTAAAGTTTTTGATCGTCTGCTTCTTAAAAATATTTTTCTATCTTTTCTTCTTTTTCATATTCAAAATTGAAATTTTTTAAGTTTTCAAAAAAAAAAAAAAAAAAGTGAAGAAGTATTAAATTAATTTATAATTATGGTGTCATCGACCAAATTTTAATTTGTATTATTATTTATTATTATTTTCACTAAAGAAATTGTGTTCATTAAGACCTCGATTTTCACGAATTATAGATAGATACCAAAATTGCGAATATTGCGGTTGGGATATGCAGCCCAACTCACTCCCGGGCAAAAATTATAGTGACATTTGGCTTTTTTCTTTTAATTTTCCCTCAAAGAAATGGAAGAAATGTTTAGAATTGCTGAAACATTGAAAGATAAGATCATAAACGACGATCCTAATCCTTGAGCGTTCGATGAAAGTCGGGAAATTGAAAATGCCATCCGCGTTTTCAGCGAAGAAAAAGAAAAGAATTCCACCAGGCACAATACACAAATATTTTTCTAAAAAGTATTCTTTTGTTATAAATAAATACGTATTAACTTAAATAATTAAATAACTTGTTTTCCTAAATGGACCTCGATTTTTCATTTAGAACGATTAATGCATTTTTATTTCATTTAACAAAATTACTTATATGTATATTTAAAAAATTCTTGGCACTAATCACCTAATTATTTTGCATTATTTATTATTATTATTATCCACACCAATTATCGCCTACTCGATTATTTTTATTATCAACAATAAACGCGATAATCTGTGTATTTCTGTAATTTATTTCTAAATAAATATTTTATTAATGAATAACACAGCGTTTTAGTATCTCAATAGGAGATACAGTACATTTGGGAATTAGTTCCAAAAAAAAAAGATCAAAAATATTGAGATATAGCCAACGCGTTGATTCTGGTAGAATGCAAGCATGAGATCAGATAGTTTTAGAATAAGGATAAAATCCTTTATTTTCAAGCTGGCAACTTATCAAGAATGAACAAAATTTGTTGAATTATGGCGTGTTGTATTCAAACGGATTTTGTTACCGATGAATTTAATACCTCAGTTTGTAACGATTTCTATCCCATCTGTTACATGTAAAATTTAGGACTCCATGGTGGTGTCCGAATATATCCAGAAGAATAGGCAGGTGTGGTGAAGGGGGTTTAAAATAAAGCGAAATCGACCGCCTCAAAGAGTATATTATTCGTAGTGAAGGCATCAGGTCATAAATATATAAATAAATTTATTTATGTATTTTATACAAACTTATATATATATATATATATTTCACTACACTCCCCTATCCTCCTCGTTCTTTTC
>JAAAKE020154570.1:0-12449 GCA_010014785.2 Anisolabis maritima
CTCTACTAACAGGATATTGGGTTATTGGAAATCTCGTGACATGAAAAAGTGGCACTACCTATTTTTTTATTTTTCTATAACATTCAAAGAGTTATATATAGGAATTTATGGTTTCATTTTCTAAATAACAATAGAAACAACCTCCACATAATATAATAATAAAAGAGGTGAGATAATAATTCTAATTGTTTCTAATTGGTCGGGGACGTGAAGCTCCCGTAGATCAAAAGGTAATTTTCAGTGATACATAAATAAAGAATAAATATCAGGTGTGATTTAACGCACATCGCACAACTTTCTCTTAGTTAAGTTTAAGGAAAGGAAGAGTGATGTGCTGTCTCTCCAGATTTTTTGCGTCGGGTACTCTAGGTAATTGTTCAATGTACAGTCAATTTAATCAATCCTTATTCAGAGTTAGTTGAAGAAAAAATCACAAAACCTGAAAAAAGCACAAGAATAAAGTGGACCCCAAACAATTTTAGCGGAAGAGGGTTAATATATTTCAAATATCACCTAAAAAAAATTGATATATGAATTTTAATTAATATCTTTAAACCGAATTTTGAGAAAATCAAAAAACTAAAAAGTACTAGTATCCGTTGGCCGATGTTATTCAAAAGCTTTGAGGTGCAAGCGACAAGGATACGTCGTACCTGGCTTAAATATATAAAGTATGAGTGTCGAACGTTTTTTTTCGTTTTTGAGAAATTTTGTTTACACACACAGAGAGACCATTTTGCGAGACTCATTTTTTTAGTCTTGGGGAACTCAAAACATGTTTTCCGTGGAAACTAGACTTCAATTTTTTTTTTGATCGTAATACTTTCTCACTATATATTACATATATAGATAAGAGAAAGTAAAAATTGTCAGAAATATATTCTATTCATTTATTTGTTATAAATATTTTAAAGATTTCTGATAAATGACAAAAGTTTTTAAATTATTATTCTAATTTTAATAGTCTGGCTAGCAATATTTATAAAGGCATGTTAAGGAAGTTTATGAGTTTGAAAAAAGAACTCTAAATTGGATTACGCTTAAAAGAAATAATACAAGCTCCTGCATATAATACGTATTACAGCATTTTCGCAATCTTTTATTTAAGCTTTAGGAATCGTGATTTTCTTTGAAATCAAAATTTCCAGGGAACAAAAATTGACATAATAAACAAATGCCTTAATATTATTTTCTATGGCATGTAAAAATATCCGCAGTGCACGCATCGGTGATTGAGAAACCCTGTATTAAAGAAATAATTATTGGTTACTCACTAACAACGTTGAGGCGGAAGGCTTGAGAGATCTTGGGCTCAGTGCTAACTTGACACTCGTAAGTGCCAGAATCTCTGGTTTGTGGTGAACTAACACGGAGAGTCCACTCGTCACTTCCGTCGCTGTGCAACGCCTGGAAGCGTTGATCGTTGGTGTAGGTAAGCACCCCGACAGTTAAAATATGCAGATCTCTTTTTCGGATCCAAGATACGGCACGATCTCCCAAATTACGTACACGGCAATGCAAATAGGCAGCTTGGCCTACTGTAGTTGTCTGTTCACGTCGGGTAGAATTGTCGAAATATGGTTGTGAAAATGGCTGCTCCCAATATGGAGTGTGTTGCTGTTCCACCACTGTTCCTGCAAACACAAACAAAACAGAATAAGATTAAAAAAAGATTAAAATAAATAAATAAATAAAAGCAGTATCACCAAGTATTGAAGAAGCGTTTTGCTTTGTCTCATCCTTTGGATGAAGCGATAAGTGACCAAAAGTTTAGGGGAGGGGTAAAAAAAGAATATGGAGCGCGAAACAATGCAAGAACACTCCTAAGAAAAAGATAAAAATTCGATATAAAAATAAAATAAAATTCCCGGGTTGGTTAAATCCAGGTTTATTTTAGAATACTAGCAGTCCCGTCCAAAACTTTTATAGGCTCTAGTTTAATTCGAGCCTCATCACCATATAAAATTCCTTCATTTGTAAAGAAAAATTTTAGAATAGAATTTAACAAATAAGAAGTGATGTAAACGTAGATTTGTGGCAGAAGGAGAGAGAGCTTCAAATCTCCTTTATTGGATGAAAAATTAATTATTTTAAAATCATCTGATGAAAATTGTCATTTAAATTGATGAATGGTTACAAAAAATCACAAAAGAAAAAAAAAAGTAAAAATTTGCATTCCCTCCTTGATATGATAAATGTGTTATCTTATTTACTATAAATTATAAATAATTATAAATATCTTTTGCACTAATTGTTATTGATCTAATATTTTTTCTTATAAGCTTATATAAAGTTAATCTATTCTAATGTTAAAATATTTCCAAAATAAATAATTAGCTATTAATGACAGTTTATAATTTATAAAAAAAAAAGTGACTTCTGAAAAAAAATAACGTTGTAAGCAATTTGACTCATAATGAACTTGGAATGGAATTGCCAATTAGAAACAAGTTTTGTAAACAGAAACTAAAGTTGGTTCTCTAGTCGTATCAAAATACAAGTTGGCCAATGCAGTCTGCGTCAGACCATCACAATAAGCATCTAAAGTCCGCCATTTCTCCAAAATAGGTCTTTAATCCCCAACTGAGATCAATAGAATAGTATAAAACAAATAGAAAGAAGAGAGAAAATTAGATGTTTTAGCGAAAGTGATTTTGGATTGGCTATTAAAAAAAAAAAAAAAATTGGGCTTGTTGTTGAACTTAAACGGCGATCTAAAAGTATTGAGCTCAGTCGCCAAAGCACTTTACATGTATAAAGTTTTAACCATTTATCTATGGGGCGTAATGCAATGAATGGTATGCATAGGTGGGTGGTTGATGTGGGGGTGGTTTGCACGGATTGGCACAGGACGACAATGGCTGCCGACGGCCCATCGATCCTGGCCAAAAAGGCCGGAAGGCCCCAAAGGGCTGCTAGGCTCAAACAGAGAAACTCTTGTAGCCACATCGGACTTGGACAGGTACCCTTTTCACCTGTTGTTGTCTATAATCTCCAACAACTCCGCCCTCAGAAACAAACCTATCAAAATCTATCTTTTATACTGAAACATCATAAAGTGAAATTACATTCACTTTGTGTCTCGCATATCACTAAAGCTATAAGTTCTTCTCCAGAATGAATAAAACTTATGTCCGTCAAGTTTTCCTTTTCATATTCATCTGTTGTTGTTCGGAAACCCTTGGGAAATTTACCCCTTTTGCGGATAAATACATCCAAGTTCACGGATTTTGATAAAAATTGATTTAGTCAAGACGTAGGCTATTACAATTAATACTTTTATAGAATTTATTATAATTAAATTTTTTTTATAAGATGTGGGTTCAGAAACAATCAGACAAATTTATGTGCATTTTTTTTTATAGTAAAAATTTATAAAATATTAAGAAAATTAAAAAAAAATTATCATTAAAATAAAAAATCTAGATAGAGAAATTGGGGAATTTAAGACATTGACCTAATTTAGGACATGACGTTGCCAGGGATTAAATCCTTTAAAAATTTTAATAAATAATAATGAAAGATTATTATTAAAAAAAATTACTAATGAATTTTTTCCTTTTTTGTGAATTTTGATATTTTTAAAATCATGATTAATTATCTTTTTAATCATATAATTAATTATAGTATAAGATGGACGTATTTAGATCTTTTTTTTATTGGTATTAAAAAATTATTAATTGTTGAATTAATGAATCTTATTTGCAAGTATAATATAAATCTAATATATTTATATACAAAATAAATTTTTTTTGTTAACTCTTTTAAGAATTTGTTTTTTTTTTTGATATTTTCAAATTTATGATAATCATTAATTTCTTTTTTTTTTTAACACGACATTATTTATGAAACTAATTTAATTTTCAGCGTTGCAAATTTAAATTTAAGAACAGTTTTAATTAAATTCACGAATAAATGATATAAAACTATAAAGAGAAAAGGTGAGAGACATCGCAATTCCATTTATTTTCTAAAAATCTTTCCGCCAAGGCAGACGAAATAAATGAATGTTATTGTCTAATAAAAAACAAAGTGAAATATTGTTTTATATATATATTCACAAAATTCTCAACAACAATTTTAATAATAGACATGATAGCCAGCGTCCCAAGTGGGAAACACTTTTTTAAAATACTAAAAGAAAGAAAAAAAAAAGAGAAAAACAAGAGAGAAAATTGGCTTGACTAGGTAATTTAATTCCGGAAAAAAAATTTTACTCGTGAAATTGAGTCGATTAAATTCCTTAGAAATGGGAAAAAACCTACTCAACAAGATTCGAATTTGACATCATAATTCCGACACAACTCTCAAAAATTAAACTAGGAAAGATCATTTCCAATTCATATTACTACATTAATATAAGAATAAAATTAATCCAAAATTTGTTATTGTTTTTGAAAAGACAACTTGGAAACTTCCCCATTTCAATTCATAATTTCAAAGAAAAAGCAATTTCGGAATCTGATTTCTAAATTAAATCGCATTATTAAATTTATTAAAGCTGGCAGGATTCTAAAGATGCTATGATTGTTTAAATTTTGTTGGATCTTTAGAATATACATTTGTATATATATAAATATATCTGACAGATTTGATACTGGACTGTTCGACATTGTCCAACGGAAGAGCTTTTCGGCCACAACCATTCATTTCCAGAGTCTAAACTTAATGAGAAGAATAACTTGAGCTCTCCCGAATAAGGTCGCAGGCAAAGTTATGGGGAGATATTAATCCGGCTCTTCCCCAGGGCTGAATAAGGGTCACATTGGTACATTAAGACGTTCGAGCCAAACTTAATTGCAATTCCCAGGGAAACTATTCGGTAATATTATTCGCAATTACTCTTACGCGCACGATGCATTTGTATTACTTGTATTTGCAGAGAAAATGCTTTAAACTGGGCCTCTGCTCTTTCTCTAGATCATCTTTGCTTATTACAGCTAAACATTTGCTTGAAACAATTTCCCCCTAAAGAGATAAATATTTTAAAGTATATTTAATATACTCGACTAAGTTATCTTAACCGTTTAATAACACATGTCTTACTTAGTTCAAGAGAATTCATTTTAGGAATACTTTTCCTCTTCTTTTATTTTTCCGGTTGCAACTTGCTAAATTAATTTTCTTCTAAGTCAAGATTAAGTAGCCAGTTATTTAGGATTAGAGGTTGGGATTTGTTAGCTTGGTCTCTCATGTTCGGATAATATCAAGGAAAACAAGTTGAAAATTATCACTAAGTCTGACCGAGCATTAGAGTACAAGCACACAAATTTGCTTTTGGGCGAGCAATCGATCTTTTTGGGGAAAGGAAATGCATCTGGTTATTTTGATAAGTTTTAATTATAAATAAAAACTCAAAAAGAGAAGAAAATTAGAATAAATGTAATATTATTAATAAGATGTTTTGTAATTATTTAGAGCTATCCTCAAGACTTAATATCAAAAGATATCTTCCTATCTACACAGTATTTTAGGTGCGGTGGGGGGGGGGGGTCATGGTTAAGCGGTTGCTTAGAGAGCAATACAAACCGAGATCACCGGGTATTTGGTTTATTTTTAATGTCTCAATTGAAAATTAAATTATGAAATCGTTCATTACTTGATCAATATGTTCTAGTTAGCTTCTATCATGCTGAAATCTAAAAATGTTTATTACTTTTGAATAGGTGGACTATATAATATGTAGAGTAATCAATAAAATTTTTTAATAATTTTTTCTCGGGGAAATTAGCCATATCAGCTAGTTTCTTCAAGGCTTCCTGATACTAAAAGGTTTAGACCCCCGGGGCAAAAATAACTATTAATGTTGCTGATCTCCTCTACAATAAAGTAATTAACAATGCTATTTTATCCAAGCTCTATTAAATTTTATCTCATGGTTAAATGTACATATAGATCATTTAAATAAATACAGGGTTATTTATGACTCCCGCCGGGGTTTGAAACATTGATACTGCAATAACTAGAGCAGACAGCAAAACGACTCATAACAATAGATAGAGAATCTCTCCCAGTTTAATATACTTCACAGATGCTCGATATTTGCACCCTTGGTGATGCGGCAGGCAACAATTTCCAACCTTCCACCGAATGCAGCCGGGATCCTTTCTCACAATTTTGCTAAATCACGTGGCATAGGAGCACATACGCGATCTTGGATGAAGCATAGGAAAAAATTGCATAGGGTTAATTGAGGAGAGTGCGGAGGCCATGAAAGTAAAGGGGAGTAGCCTGACCATTCCAACGACCTGTAAATTTAGCCCAATGAAAATGTGGCGGAGGTTGGACAGATTCTATATCTGTTGATATGAGTCCTTTTGCTGTCTGCTATAATTATTGCACTATCAATGTTTGAAACCCCGGAGGGACTTATAAACCTGTTTATAACTAACGTGATCCAGTCCCTATGTTTAACCTATGATATTATGTTCGAAAAATTATTGGCTTTCTTTCTCAGGATATTTCTATGAGAGGATATAAAATAGCATAGAGAATGGAGGAAGGAAGAGGAAAAGCAGCAATTAGCTCTTTTATTTTCGGAAAATGCGCTAAAAAATTATAATAAAAATAACTAATAATATATGAAAGCAAAAAGCAACAGAAATTTTTCAAACCCCCCTCCACCTCCGCTCTTTTAAGGATGAAAAGATCCAATAACAGTAATATATATGTTGAACTACTTTTTATAACCAAAGATAGAGCTTTTGCTTCATGAAATAAGGGTCAGGGGGCCGCTTCCTATTATCAGTGAAAACATTGATTTAAATTATATAGGCTATCAATTATTTTGAATAAATATGGACGGAGTCTAAATGACTTCAGATGCCGACAAAAAAAGTACTTTTGTATTTATTATGTATTTATTATCAATTTTTTTCGCAACTCCAATCCTTATCCAGTGTAATTCCATCCATGCTGCCTTTGTACAAAAAAGAGCTGGTCACGTTAATATACGAAATTTATAGATAAAGTAAAAAATTTATAAATTAGGATAAAAAATAATACTTGGAAATCCTTACCGCCTATTAAGTATTCAATAAAATTTACATTCATTTTTATAATAAAAGTCCATAATTGTCTTTGGCCTCTGGACGGCCCAATTAATACTACTACTTCTGTTTTAAAAAAAATTCTGAATGATTTCAATTAAAAGCACAATTTACTGTCGAAAGGATTAAATTTCAGGATCGGTTTCTTTCTTAAAAGGATTCGGTCTTCTCTTCTTTATTGACTTCTCCTAAAGTGTTTGATCCATCTTATTTCAATTTCTGTGTGTGCTAGAATTGTTTATTTCTACATTCACATTTGGAAGGAAAATATAAATATGACTTTTTCTTTATGCTGAAAAATAGAACTTTCTATTTCTAAATAGAAATTATTCCTTTATTATATCTTATATAAATTTACACATGTTCGGCATGGCACGAGTTGAATATTTTGAATTTTTAGATGATATTTTGCGAAAGGTTATGTTTTGAAAATTTTTTATCCAAATATATAACTTAATTTTTCCAAAGAATCTTCATTTTATCTATCCCGAGAATGCTTAATTTCTTTAAAAAGGAACATGTAAGTGAGGAGGGGCGTAGCCAAAGAATTTGGAGAATACTCTTCCTTGTCCTTAAAATTTGACACCTTTAGAAAAAAAAGATTAAAATTTTGTTGACATTTTTGTCATTTACTCCCCCCCCCCCCTTCCTTTCCGCTAAAAACATCTTAAAATGCCCTTGATAGAAATAAAGGGGTTTATTTTCAATCTAAAGGGTCCCAATTTTTCGTCTAAAGTAATTTATATATCAGTAAGACACCGAGGTTTTATTCAAGCTGACCATTAATCGATAGAAAGTTTCAAAGATATAGAAACTACGAGTATTTTAAGAGGATGAACTAAATATAAAATCGAAATGCCGCAAGCAAGGGAATTAAAAAAAGTAAAAAGAATATCTTGTACTATAACTAAATAAAAAAATAATGGAAAAAAATTGCTTTTTTTATTTATCATTTTCACATCTGTTTAAAATTTTATCTTTTAATAAACAATGAATGCTCGCTAATTTTTTATCTGTTCTTTTCTCAACATCTCTAAATAAATGCACACATCAAAAGTAATAATAAAAGTTTTATTTAAAATTATAGTGAACATTTTTACTTTCTATATATGAAATATATATAATGAAAAATTATTTTTTTAATCAAAATGAACTAAAAGGAAATATAAAAAATTAAAAAAAAATTATCCTATCTTATTTTAAATATTAAAAGAAATAAAAAAGATAACCAGAAAAAAAAAAACATTTATTTTAATGCCAAATAAAATCTTTTTTGTAAAAAAATAACCAGAAGAAAAAAGAAGCATACTATTTAAACCAGCCTTACTCAACCTACAGCCCATCGAGCTTTTATATGCCCAGCAGTCGTTTAAAACTTAAATGATATTAGAAACGAAAACCAAAAAAAATTTCTGATAAAATATTTTTAAAAAGGGCAAACGTGAAGTTTAGAATTAAATTTTTCAATTTTGTGCTTCGAAATTTATTATAGCAAATTTCAAACATTACTGACGTAGGTATTTTAACAAGTCAAGAGTTTTTTTTTTCATATGGTCTTTACAGTTAGTTTTTCTTTTTTTCCAAGCGAAAGAATTCCATTTAAATTTGTTTTTTTGTTTTTTTTTTTCATGTTGTTTTTATTGAAATTTTGTGTTGACTTATTTTTGGCTTTGGGAGTGGGGGGGGGGGGGTTCAGATAGGCCGGAATTAATAGCCCTGCACCTGCCCTAAGCCCCCCCCTACTCTTAGCTCACATCTTACTTACTGTTCAATTAAGGAATAAGATATATGTTTATTTTTCTCTCATGGTATGCCAACTTGAACAAGTTTGTCAAAAAATGTTTTATCGAAATTCTATTGTATCGAAATAAACTTCCGAAGGAATTTAAAATATAATTAATAAATTAATAGTCTCTCAATAGTTGGAAGATAATATGCCGAAGGGTGATTCAGGAGGCGGAAACTCGCTGGAATATATAATTAAAATATTATTAAACCATTGACTGAAATTCTCGCTTTGTCTTAATTTATATAATATCAGAGACACAACATGAAAATTATTGTTATAGAACAGAAGATATGTTGATGGTTGTAATTAATGAATTGATCGATGCAGCCTCAACCAAATGTAAATGAATCTCCCATTGTTTAATTCATTAGTAATGTTCGAGTTCAATTTACTGACCCACCTTCAAATTCATTCAAAAATTCCCGGTGTAAGGAGTTAAAAAATGTTTGCTAAATAAATTAAAAATTTATTCAGGAGCATTTAAACTGAAAAATGTCTTTATTCTAAGATAGAAAAATCATTTCGAATAATATTAAAAAACTTTTTCGAAAAAGAATAAGAAATGTAAATTTAAATTTTTTTATCGATTCCATTACTATAAATATATGATATATTGGAATGGAAATATAATCGCAGTTGAACTTTGTCATCTCACACTTAGAAATTGAAATAAGATAGTCAATAAAAAAAAGGAAAAAGCGTTCCGCCCTAATTCCAACCTGACAATAGAGAAGAGCAGCTCTGATAGAGGATCAGAGGAATCGTTTTGAGAGAGCCGAAAAGGCAACCAACCTAGATTTGTTTTTACTTTCTCGTATACGTAGTATAGGGGAAGTATTGTAATCGTTCAAAAACTCAATCTCGAGATTTTGATTGTTCTTGGCGTTTTTGGACCTCCCTGAGTCCGAAAATATCATTTTTCGAATTATCTCTGGGTGTCTGTGTGCCTGTTCGTTAGTACGATAACTCGAACACGCTTTAATGTAGATCAACCAAATTGTGCATACGTGCATCACAGCAAAATCCTAGATCTCTATCAACTTTTGGGCTATTTCTCCCAACCGGAAGTGGTACTTAACCTGAAACGTTTTTCTAAAAATCGTGATAACTCAAATATGAATTCACTAACTCGAGTAAAATATGGGATATATTATATCACGGGATATCATTTTAACGAACATACATACAGACAATTCAAAGAATGAAGTTTTCTGACTCAGAAAGGTCCAAAATCCAACGATCGAATTTTCATTCACAATATTTTCCTTATACTAAGTATATGACAAAGTAAAAAGACATTTATCTTGATCAATGTTGTAAAATTTTGTATCGGGACACTAAATGGTAAAAAATCTATATATATTTTTATTGGATTATGAAGCGACTGAAAATCGGTCCATTGCATTTTGAAAAGAAAAAAAGAAGAAAGGGCAGTCTTAGCTCGGAGGGCAATCCGCGTATCCACCAGTTTTGAGATCAGAAACGTATATATATATATATATACGTATAAATATATTTATTTATTTATTTAAATTTTAAATACTGGTATATAAAATCAATGTAGGGGTTTTATTTTCTTTATTTTATGTTCAAAGAAGAATGTGTCTAAGACGTGGTGATAATTTCGAAATAACTGGGGCACTTGGCCACCCTATTAAGAATCGTTTTAACTTGGTAAAGAGATATCCAAAACAATCTTAGGAGAAAGTTAAGAAACTTAATCAGGATTAATAATAATAATAATAGCTGTTAATAATATAATGTTGTGTTTGGTAAGAGACTTGAAATTACATCTTAATTGTTAGAATTTAAGGGATTTTCAGATGCAAAGATTTCCTTAAACATATTATTGGTCCAACGTTTCGTTCTCGATAGAGGACATCCTCCGGACTCACTAATTTTATCTTTTGACCATCATTGGGACCTGGTTCTCTATCGATCGAAACAATTTGCCCAATAAATATAATTAAAGAAATAATCTTGACTTACAGTCTCTGCATCTGCAAATCCCTCATGTCCTAACAAATTTACAGCCACAACAGCACTATCAACAGCAAAATCAGAGATTATTTTAAGCTAGTGAGAGATGGTAAAGTTCTCCATTTAGTTTTATCGATAAAAATCCAGCAAAAAAAAATTGAAATTTTCATGCCCATTTCTTGGCTAGTGTAGAGTCCAGGTAATGTTTTTCCCATGAGACTAACTGATCTCGGTGGAAGTACTGGCGGCTGCCGGCGACAGCTAGCTAGCAGCTGCTCTCACCAGCAGCTAGTTAGCTTGTCAACGGATATTCTATTCATTTTACACGAGTATTTATTTAAAGAGGCCTTTTGTACAATAAATAATAGCTCGGCTTTCCGCCCTTCCATACTATACTCACCACTAGAAATAAATTAAAACAATTATAAAGTATTATTTTTTTTATTTATTAGATTTATATATTGTATTTTTCGTTTGAATAAAAGTAAGTTACCCATAAATTTTCTCTACTTTTGTAAAAATCTATATTTCAAATGTCTTATACTAGACAGAATAGCAACCTGACTTGAGCTATGATTTACTTTGTGTATCAAAAATAACTCAATAAATTGTTTCGTCTTTATTAATAATTAGGATAGACCTATTAAGTCCAAAAATAATAAATTTCTAAATATGTAAAATATTAAATTTGGTGATTTTGGTTTTCATGTACATCTTCTAATTATCTATTATAAGACGAAACAAAAGAGAGTTTGTTTACTTATTTGTGATACTCATAGTAGAGTCTCTTATTTTTTAACATAATGTTTTTAATCATTGTTGAAATAGAATTAAAAATTTAATTGTTAAGTGAAATTTAAATGCATTCAAACTCCGTAAAACATGGTCGTTTTATATGAGACAAACAACTAGAACAGGTTATGCTCGAAAAATATATAATTTTCATTTTTTAAGTAGAAAAAATGTATGTAGAAAATAATAAATTTGTACATTATTTCTTTTAAAAAATCCATTAATCATTCAATCCAAATTAATCTACCTGTTGTTAGCTTGTTTTTATAAACAACTATTGATTGTTCTCAATTTTCTCAATCCTCGAACCATGTTAGAGCGAAACAGTGTTGCCCTGTTTTACTCACAGGGCTACAGTGAAAGCGTGTGTAAGAATTCAGTGTTATACATAGGTTTCCTGTAATTGCTTCTCGTAAAAAAACCCCTGCATAATCAATCAAAGGAACAGATGCAGAATGACTGAGACGGAAAGACAATTAAATTGTCTCTTTTCTCAAGTTTATTTTTTCGTGTTTTCTAACTTATAATAAAAGCAATACAAATTAAGAATCCCATAACATTATTTAAAAATTGAATTTAAAAAAAGGAATCTATGGGAAAAAAATTTAATCAAAACAAAGAAAGCTGGAAAATGCCTTTTGATCCTACACTTTGTAATGGTTATATATTTCTTGGAGTTTGAATATTAAATAAATTTAATTTTTTTTTGCGTATCAATTTGGAATTTTCAACCTAAATTTTCGGCATTTAAATTCTCTGATTGGGAATAAGAAGAGGCCCAAACCAAGCTGTCTTGTCCATGTTTTCTCTGTGTTCACACTCTTAACGCGAAAATGGTT
>JAAAKE020154581.1:0-12449 GCA_010014785.2 Anisolabis maritima
CGCAATTTTACTCATAGTTTTGTCGTTGTCTTGAGCTCTCAGGTTAAAATAAATGTATTTTTATAGTTTTCTTGTCTTTTTTTTTTCTTTTTTTTTTTTTAATCTTTTTTGGCATCTGAGACCATTTAGCTTTCTCCATTAGCGAACCACTGACCCTTAGATCATGAAGCAAGAGCTAACCTCTGCTCTAAGGGACAGAGGCATCATATCTTAACTTATAAAGCAACCCATTTTATTGCAATAAACCTCGACATAATCGACCTAATCGAAGGCCAAGAAGGGAACAAAAATAAAAAAAATGTAATAAAGCTCCCCAACATACTATGAGATCTTGGCTTCGTAATTAAAATTTTTCAGTCCAGGTTTCTGAAATATATATGCAAAATAAACCAAAGAAATAAAAATTATTTATAAAAAGAATGGACAGAGTCCATATTTTATTGTTAAAAAAAGAGATTCTCTAGTTATATAATTGTCACGAAGATAATTCAATGTGATTTAGTCTGTAAAGTGTTTTCCATGATAATGTTCTTCCTGGTTGTATGTGACCACTGGTCATTATAGGTCTGAGGGACCTTATGCTTCCATATCCAACAAAAATATATATATATATATATATTAGTCCAGTGGTTCTTAACCGGGGGGTTATGACACCTAAGTCCTGAAAGGAATATTTTTAGGATATTCAGGGGGTCCCAAATATAAATAGGTTAAGAATCACTGTATTAGTCTCTCTAAGGAGATGAGTAGAATACATTCTGTTTATATATATATAATTTCATAAACATTTCAATTTGATCAATTTTTTGTATAAATTCGTGTAAAAAGAAATGACACTTTATTAATATCGTTACCCGGTTCGTTGGCATCAATAAAGTGTCATTTCCTTTAGACGGATTTATACTAAAATTAATTCAAAATGAAATATTTATCTCTGGAGTATTGCTTATGATCATATACTTAGCAAAGACATTTTGTGGGGGGTAGGGGGGGGGGGCAAGGGAGGGAGGACATTAAAAATGTCAATAAAATTGTGATATTTTTGTAAAAAAATTTTGCAAACTATAGATTTCGTTAGACAAAATTTGTCAACATAAAGTGTCTTGGTCTTTTTGAAATTTTTTCCTATTGCCAGAAGTTATAAATCGTTCGATTTTTTTTTTTTTTGTTTTAGGGAAAAAATATACCTTATCTTATTTTGCCAGCTGGACCTGAATTTGACAGCTCGAGGCGATCTAGAGGGAGTCTCCCCAATCTCCTCCTTGGCTATGCTCCTGTCTGTGATCATTAAAAAACAATTAAAGTAAAATATGGGAAATGGAAAATGAAAACAATCTAGTAAATATAGCCATTTAAATTACCGTATGAAAGCTTTTAATTTTCATGGAAAACCGTAGAGTCAGATGAATAATATGACAGGATTATTTTTTCTTTCAGATATGTCTGACTAAAATGAAGAGCCGATAGATAGATAGAAAATAGAGAATTCCTCCCTCCTCTCCTCCCAATGTCAATTTCGAGACCCTCGGCTCTTCGGCCCAAACAAACTTGGCCCTGAACATCTCACCCATTAAAAACGTTGTAAATTAGCCCTGCGATAATATCAAATTACTCGGAGACTATCAGATCAAATGAATGTTGCATTAGGGAATTCGTTGTCATATAAACTTTACATTATATGAGGCCACAAGCACTAAAAGCCAAACTTTCGATTAAGCTCCGTTTTTTGGACAATAAAATTCCATTTGAATTCTTGAAAACAAGAGTATTTTCTTCTCGTTTTATGATAAGATTTACATAATAAATTTGCTAAGATTTGTTGATTTATTTTATGATTACGCGGGTCAACATTTGAAAAACAATTGATCAATGTTTTTATCATTTTCAGATTCAGATTGCAGTATTGCAGTATTTTGTAGCGCTGATTCCTATAATGACCTCCATTTTTTCCCTTTCACAAATTGAGTTTGAATATATGATCTGTTACATTTAGAGATAGACAAAAGCTTACCTTCGGATTGATGTTTTTATAATAAAAGGAATGGTAACACTTTTAATCACTTTAAATTTTTGAGAAATTTACTTGTTTTTGGTTTTTAAAATTATTATTTGTTAGCCAACAAATTCTCTAATAAAAAATAAATTTTCAAAAATTTTTTATTTTTCTTTTATAATTTTAAGAATCAAAAACAAGTAAACTTCTTATAAACTTTAAATTTATCTTCTAGTTTATTTATTATACAAAAAAACAAGATGGCATATTACTTTTTTTTCATATAATTAAACTTTAACTCTTTGTTTCTATATGTTTTATAATAAACTAGGAAGATCCCTCCAAACTAGCTTTTGATTACTTCTGAATATCTGAGACAGATATTATTTTAGATCTTAGATCTTAATATACCTCAATTTTATGATTTTTTAAATTGGAAATTAAGTATGTTATTCATTTTTAATCAGTGGTCATTTTAATTAACACTAAAATAAACACAGACTTATAACATGTTAAATATAGCTACACTTTTTATAATATTTAGAAAGGCTGAAAACTGCTTTTTATGATGATTATGTGCAATTTCTTTTGAGACGGATATTATATATTATTTATACTTTCAAAATGAAATGTTTTACTTATGGTTTAAATATAATCTAGGAAGGTTATAATATTTTAAAAACTCTTCAAAGTCTGTGGTCTAGGTCTGGGCCCTGAGCGGTAAAATTTGAAAGTGCCTCTATTTTGTTAAACTAATTTAATTTGATAACTTTCTAAACATTTTGTTGGTACTTTGTGTTCTCCCTCCCTAAATACATCTTGGGGTGGATAAAAGAGGGTGATAGTGATTTTCATTTCATTTATTAATTATTTATTAAATGAATGAAAAAAAAATTAATAACAATAATGATTTAATTTATCTTTTTAATATCATTAAATTAGATGTCAATGCTATGAGTTTGTTCTGTTTATATTATTTTATAAATACATTTATTTTAATTTTCTTTAAACATTCTTTTATATTATATTTTATTGTTATTGAAATATGAATAATCTTGAGGGCCCTTGCGAGCTCGTGGGCCGCCCAATTCGCCCAACGTTTATTCCGCCTCTGTTCAAAGTTGAGCTTTTTTTAGCATTTCTCTTTCACTAATTAAAATCTCATTTTGCAAATTTAATTATTTATCAAAAGGAAAAGAAATATTTGTTCCTTGATTAAAACTTTTTTTTTTATTTATAAATTTTCATTTACTCTTATAACTTTTTATAATATTTTTGAAATTTTAAGTTCGTATAAAAATGTTAAAGGATGTTAAACTCATTTAGGTCATTGGCCATTGTTTCATTCATTCATTCATTTGTAATTAACGATGACAGTCAGTGGCGTACGCAGGAAAATATTTCAAGGGGGGATATTGTTTTAAATTGCAAAAATAATACTGACTAATTTCATTCGGGGCATGGTAATGGTAAAATTAGAAAATGATCTAGTAGTGAGTTTAGGAAAGAGTTGTGAGGAGTCCAGAGGGGGGAATTTCTCGGGTAACAGCGCCACAGACAAATTTTTGTTAATTTTCAAAGACAAACATACCTAAAAAATATAAGTATATTTTATAGTATTTATAAGTAAAATATACAATCATAATATATTTGATATGTATTGAAAAGAAGTCGGTCGCTTTTATTTTACTTTGTGGGTGTGTGTGCATACAATTACTTACATATTAAGATTTGCCCATAAAATTTGCAATATCTCTTGTGTTTCCTTAACCACTAGGAGTATAGAAACACAAATTGTCAATGCCATTAATCAATTGCGTTTCATGGTACATATGATATTTTTTAAAAATAATAAAAAAACCTGAGCTACTCAAAGTACTTAATATTATTAAAAAAAAAAAATGAATTAAATTGGCAATTAAATTTTGATTATTATCAAACATAGAAATTAAAAATATTTATATTTTGTTACCATGCGACGAGTTGTTATGGGATTCTTAAAATCCTAAATTGATGATCCTACGCTATATTGAGATGGAAAATGATTAATACATCTTTAAGATTATCTAATTTATTATATATATTGTCAATTTAATTCAAATCATTAAAATAGTTAAAGAGAAAATCACGAATAACCTGAAAACGTACAAGAAAAAAGTGGGTCCTAAACAATTTTGGAGGAATTAAGGGTTAATGATCAAAGATCATCTAATAAATAATTATTTATGAATTTAAATCAAAATCTAAAAGAGAAAAAAAAAAAGTACATCAGCACATTTTATTCTTCGACGTACAAGCGACTGCTTAAATATAAAATTTCAGTCTCGAGCCTCTTTTCGTTTTTAAAAAATCTTGTTCACACACACAGAACATTTTTCGAGATTCATTTTATTAGACTCAGGGGACCTCAAACGTGTATTTCCGTTGAAATCTCAACATCAAATTTTTTTGCGACCACAATACTTTCTCATATATTATATATATAGGTAAGAGAAAGTAAAAATTAAATTAATTAAATCTCACCAATTATTAGTCTAAAATTACTGAAATATATTAAATTTTATTTATTCGATTTTTGATTCGTGTTTTATATGGATAGGGATATAGAAGAAAAAGCGATTTAAAATTTGTAAATGGGTCAAATGACCCCAGAGGAAATCAAATGTTAAATCTTTTTTTCTGCATTGATTGAATCATGAGAACACCTGAGAGTTAGACAACCTAAACGCAACCAAAAATAAGGGAAAGTAATTAAAGAGAACAAATCGATCGGTCTGGGACGAGCGGTCAACTTTGCCGACCGTTTACAAATAATTGTAGAGAAGAGAACCTTAATTAATTGAGTTAAAAGATTTTTTCGTCTATAGGTTTATTAATAATAATTAATATATTTAAATCTCACATTCATTATTTGATTAAAATTAAGTTAAATTATATTCTTTGCTTTTGTTTATTGATTTGATTTCTTTGAGCTAAAAATATAATAAAAAAATAACATCTCAGTGGGGATGGGAGGGGGGGGGGGGGCTTATCATCTTTACTCACTCTGTTTTATCCACCCTAAGACGTATTTAGTAAAAATTCCATTGATATTTTTACATATACATAGATATTGAGTTTATTTTAGATTTATAATAAATTTTCAGAGTTTTAAAATTCCAATTTCATTAATCTTAGTTTGGATTATAAGAGATATTTGTTTTGAGCATAAAAATTTCCATTTACTTTTATTGATGTATAGTGTGCCTCATTTTCAAAGCAATCAAAATTCGAGATCTTTATATCTCGTTTTTTGGCATCCTCTTCGGCTCGTTTTCATATTTATTCCCGACATATGAGATGTTTTCATAAATTTTGCTATTTAAGCCAATCTCATTGGTGTGGCGATCATTTTCATTCTTTACTTCTCCTATTCAAGAGATTTTTTTCACCTCAAAACACCTTTAGACTCCAATTCCAATAAATCTTCTTACCTGCCTAATGCCCTTTTTATTGTGACTGTGTTTTATAGAGCGAACATCTATACGTTTTTCCCTCGTAAGAAAATTCTTAAATGATTCATAAAATGGTATTCATTCTACTCAAATGAATATCATCCGAATTTTATTTCAAATTGTTTCGTTTAATGTGGCTTCATAATAATCTTCAGAATATTTTAAAAACGGAATTAAAAACGATCGATTTTTATTTATCATGACAAAAAAATTCCATTTGCTTGTTTTTTGACAAAATAATATTGAACTAATTCTAATAGCTATTACATTAAATAATTTTTTACTTTCTCTTACCTATATATGAAATATCGAGAGAGAAAGATTTGCAGTCGCAAAAAAAATCGACGTCAAGATTTTTTTTTGACAAAGACAAAAGAGAAAATAATACGATTGAATAAATAGTAAATAAATAAGTTATTTTAATTTTATTTCTTGGTCTATCACCTTTATAAAATTGCATTTGGTCATGGATAGATTTGAATTTTCCGCTGAAGTTGTTAGCATGTTTTCTATATTAAAGAGAAATGGAATGAGATTTATTTTTCTTGATAGAGGATTTCTCTTTCTTCTTTTATGAACGGACAATAGGAGAGAACGTGTATAGCGTCTTTCACTGATATATTACCAGACAAGCAATGGGGGATTCCAACACACCAATGCGATTTAAATGTTCGGCTAAGGACGTATGACCAGCTATACTACTATTAATCGTGGTCATATGCCCAAGAACTAAATTAAAATTTGTAAAGCACCGTTTACTTTTAATCTTTGGCATTAATTTGAATAGGCGACGGCCTTCTTGTAACATTAAATAAAAGAAGAAAAGAAAAAAAGAATATAATATTAAAATTAGGTCCCTCATTTCCCGGACTTTTTTCATCCCGGGATAAATGTGATTTTCTTCCGGCATAAATTAATTATAAATTATTAATAATTGGTTAACTGTTTGCTAATGGTCGAATTTCAGGAAGTGAAAGAAAGGGCTTACAACAAAAAAAGGTAATATATTACATAAGCCCATTACACTGTTATGTAGATATTTTAGTGTCAATGAGATGACAACATAACAGATATTTTGTAAATCGTCATTAATTTCTATTCAATATGCTTCATAAAGATAAATTTTATTATATACTGTAATTTTTTTTTTTCATTATAAGATTTGAAGATGAAGGCGGTTCAAATAATGGCATTTTGGATAGAATTTAATGTAATAATATTAATAAATGTTTGTTTACCATATGGTTATGGTTTTCTCATAAGTAATAATAAAAAATGATGACATAAATAAATATTTTAAAATATTTTAAAATAAGTCCAAGACTCCCCTCTAATTAATAATTAATTACTTACTTTTTAGTATTAAAGCATGTATTTATACAGGTTTATAAGTGATTCATATTTTTTATATTTAATATCTGCTTCAATTGGTTAATATATAATAAGTTTTTGGTACATTGGGCATTCATAAATGAGGTATAAATATTCACTTCCTTAAAATTAGAGAGCGAATTTCAATTTATTCCAGATGAAGAGAACATCAATTGGACTGAAACTCTTGTGAGATCCAAATAACCTTTGAAATCTAGATATTCTTGAGGATTCTTTTCTTCAGCTATACTCTTATAATGATCATTATATGTACCTTGATTCGGCCACTCTTGTTTGTTCTTCTAGATATAATTTTATTTTTAGTTTATTTATAATTTCAGAAGCTTCAGGGATCCAATAATGAAATAATTTAAAATCTCATTGGAACATGGCGAACACGGAACACATTTTAACCTGGACAAATTAATGTCCCTATCTGGTATGATCTGAGGAAGTTTAGTTATAGGGAGTTATCCTAAATTTCCATAAGTTATCAATGTTAAAACTGGCATTTCTTCTGCTCATAGGGCCGTGCGACGTGCCGGCTTATTTCTTTTCTCGATCGAACCTAATTTTCGATGCTGACCCACCTATGATAACAGGAAAACGGCAAGGATGGACCTCGACGTTAATGAAATTGCCTGTTAAAAGAAATTTCACTATATAACATAATAAATAAACTTTATTTAATATTTGAAAACTTCTCAAATAAAACATAATATTTTATATTAAAATCATTTTTTTCATCTTTTAATTTTCATATATTTTCCACAACTATTTCTTATTCTTGGTTCATATTTTTTTTCGTAAATCTTTCCAAAACATTTCTCTTCCAATAAATTTTTTCGTTTTTTTTTTTTCATCATATAATGATTTGCCCATCCTTTCCAATTCTTATGGATAATTTGATCCAAGTTATCATCTTCCTGTCTTTATCACTGAAGGCAAGTCAGAAACTAATCAATCAACAACTTATTTATTTATTTTTTTTTTTTTATTGATTTATCAAATTTTCCCAAATTATTCATTTATCTGCACCAATAACCTTTATCAACAGCAAAGAATCATTCATCTCCATCAAATTTTAAGATTTCATTTTGTATGGAATTTTTGATTAAATGTGAAGTAGGAAGGAGGCTGTTATATTTAACAATAGAGGAAGGGGAAAGCAGTCAGGTGATAAGCCTCTACGATATTAAAACTCTCAAGTTTGAGACGTTTGGGCTTTAATTTAATAATGCCATCATCAGTCCATTAGCGAGTATGAACTCAAATGATAAAGCATTGAGTCAAAATTGCCGAGTTGTCGGTTTTTGTTTTAATATTTACCATTGACTGGCATTTATATAAAAGCATTCTTTATATATAAAATACACAACAACCTGACGACTCGGCAATTTTGACTCAATGCTTTATCATTTGAAAATGGACTGATGATGGCATTATTAAATTAAAGCCCAAACGTCTCAAACTTGAGAGTTTTAATATCATAGAGGTTTCCTATCTGGCTGCCTTCCCCTTCCTTCATTGTTAAATTAAATAATAATATAATCGACTTACTATTGTTTATATCAAAACTTTATTTGTTATTAAATTAATATTGTTTTTAGTTTAAAAAGGAACGTTTCCTATTTCAACGTGCTTACATTACCTGCTAGAAACTCGATTCTAAAGAGCTAATTACGTCAAGGGGATAGAATTTCTAGCTTTACTTGTACCTACAGGACGATTTTCTAATAGTTTTCGTTACATTTTACGAAATATCAATTTAGAGAATTAAAATTTTTAATTTAAACTCAAAACTGACTGTGCCTCATTTTTAACTTTGCCATCCAAGGTAAGCTAAGGTTAATGTAATCGCAATAAAAAAAAATCAAAATTGAAATAATGCTACCAATATATGTTTTGAGGCCCCCTGAGTTTTTGGAATGAATCGATATAGAGATTTTAACGGAAATACACGTTTTGAATTTCCCTGAGTCTAAAAAAATGGGTCTCGCAAAATGCTGTCTGTGTGTTTCTCTGTGAACAAGATTTCTCCAAAACGAAAAAAACATTCGAGGCTCAGACTTTATATTCATCGCTTGCGTCTCGAAGCTTTCAAATAAAATCGTCTAACGAGTACTAGTAATATACTTAACTGATAAACTTTTTTAGTTTTGTCGATTTTCTCAAAATTCGCCCTAACGAATTTGATTAAAATTCATAAAACAATTAATTATTAGAAGATCTTTGAAATTTATTAAATCTTTATTATCCCCCCCCCCCCCAAAAAAAAAAAAATTGTTGAGAACCCACTTTACTGATGTACTTTTTTTTAGTTTTTTTTTCTCGATTTTCTCAAAAAAAAAAAAAAAAAGATTTTGATTCAAATTCATAAAATTATTATTTATTAAATGATTTTTTAAATGTATTAAACACCCCCCCCCCCCCCCCCCCCCCCCCAATTGTATGGGGCCACTTTACTTTTGTACATTTTTAGATTTTTTTTTCTCTTAAACCATTTTAAGGATTTTGATTAAATTGCCTGTACATATAATAAATTAGATAATTTTTAAGATGTATCAATCATTTTCCACCTCAAAATATTGTGGGACCTTCAATTTAAAGGCTCCTTTACAAGTTTGTGCATGATGGGCCACACGCATCTCGCTTGCGCAGCTGGCTTGCCACTGTCATCTTTCGGAAAACAAAGTGTGAGTCATTTGAAATTCTCATTTATTAAACAAATTAAATTCAAGTTGGCTGTACATTGAACGGTTATCTAGGGGGCCGCAAACATTCTGGTGTGGCAGCACATCACTCAGCTTTCCTTATCTTAAGTAAGAGAAAGTTGTGTGATGTGAGTTTTTCACTCCAGATTTTTTTCATTTGTTACATGTTTTTAATAAATAAATTTTTTCGAAGGGTTAAAATAAAAATTCATTTAATTTTTATTCAATAGCCATTTCTCCTTATTTATATGATTACCTACCCATTATTCTTAATTATTTGTTTTAATTTTTAGATCAATTTATTATATCAAGATATGTTGCGAAAAAGGCAAGAATTGGAAAGATTAACGCGAGCAGGAAAATTTAAATATGAATACGATAGTGATGAAGATACAGAAGGAGGCACCTGGGAGCATCGACTTCGTTCCCAAGAAATGGAAGCAACCCAACTCTGGGCTGATGAATTAACAAAAAAGGCCGAAGGCAAACATCACATTGGAGATTTCTTACCACCTGATGAACTTGAAAGATTTTTAGAAAAGGTATGGTATCTCGTCAAATTAATTAAAATTTTATTAATTTAATTTAATTTAATTTACATCTGATAAATAGCTATAAAAAATATAGATATTTATATTATTTAAATTTATTTATTTACCGTTTCGTCTGTTCTAAATAGAGAAATGTAACAATATTTTAATTCATTCTTATATATAGGAATTTGCTCATATGACATTTCAAATCCTTAAAAGAAACCAGGACAAACGATGAATTAAGGTCTGTCTCGTCGACACATTTTTTGAATCTTTGCTAACTAAATTAAATACTTCTTTCTCCCAATAGAACTTAACATATGTAATTTATTATTTTATTTATTTATTTTAATTTTATAACAGACAAAACATTCCACATTTTATATAATTACCTACAATTTAAAACCTATTCTTCCTTTTTTTAATGTTGTTCTCTCTAGCAAAATTTCTTTTTTATATGAATTCGGGCAATATATACAAATTCATTCTTCCAATATGACAATAACAATTTACTCAAAAATTTTTTATAAAAAAAATAAATAATTTTTTTTTAATTTGCAGTACAACGCTCTTAAGGAGGGTCGTGAACCAGATTTATCTGATTATAAAGAATACAAATTAAAACAAGATAATGTAGGATTTCAAATGCTTCAAAAATTAGGATGGTCTGAGGGTCAAGGTTTGGGATCCGAAGGTCTAGGAATTCTAGATCCTGTTAATAAGTAAGTATTTCATTTGCAATTAAAAATTTTACTGAACATATAAACCTTTATTTATTGCATGGTTAAAATAAATATGGTATTAAATAAAGTTGAAATTTTCAATCCTTTATTGTTAATTGATAATATGTCTACACTTATTTCTTATTTAAGTATGTATTTATATTTTAAAATATTTTTACTTGTTACAGGGCAACAACTCGAGTAGAAAATCAAGGACTTGGCATGGATCGTCCTGATGATGTTTCTAAAGGGGATGATGAATACGATGCTTATCGAAAGCGTATGATGTTGGCTTATAGGTTCAGGCCTAATCCTCTTGTGAGTATACCTAAATATTATTTTACATATCTAAAAATTCTTTATACTAAGCTTCTTTCAATTAGATTCAATATCTATTATATTATGAACTAATTGCAATTTCATTTTTCAGAATAATCCTCGTCGTCCCTATTATTGAAATACCTGTGAAAACAAACCAAGAGTACAAGCGGATCTAACTCGCCGTGAAAAAACTATTTTAATTTATAACGAACAATCGCACTTACTAAATAGAGTATATTTTAATATGCTTATTGTAAAAATGCATATGAATGATAGAAAAAAATGATCCAAATGCTCTTTAAATTAAAAAATCTGCAAGTTGAGACTTTGTTGTGAAAAAGAAGAGCCTACAACTATCGGATCCATTTCCACACTCTTTGAGATAAGAGAACATCCAGTGAGTGTGTGTTTGAAATTTTATTATCGATATATATATTTTTAATCCCTTGCGTCCTTAATATTATGTAAATATTATTTTATCCTCTCTGGAGATAAAAACATATTTTGGGATTTTATAATAGATCAGAACGCGTATTATTCATTTATATAGATCTAAAGAAATCCTAAGAGAACATGATTTTTTCTCTGGACACTTTATTGATAACATTCTTTTAATAGTATCAATAGCAGTAAATTTTGGTCAAACCTATGATTTGCATTGTATAATTTCTTAAAGGAATGTAAAACATAACATTATCCAAAATTTACTGATAATGATAGATATATATTCTATTTTATTAATTTACAAATAGAGAAAGACCATGAATTGCAGCTAAAATAAAATTTTTTTATCTTTTTACAAAATTATGAATGTATATATATTTTAAATATTTATTAAAATGTGACCTATTATGTCTCAATATATTTTAATTGTTTTTTTAGGACGCGTTAATTATTTACTAATTTACGAATGGCAATATAAATATTTTTAAACCTTTATAGAATTCATTTTTTAGCGGCTGTACTATTAATGAGAGTAAAATTTGCAAAAAAAAATTTTTTTTTATTTTTACTTTCTCTTATACAGTAATACCTCGTTTATATCGATAGATAGGTTCCGAGACCGGCCGCGATAGGTGAATTTTCGGGAAGTGGGAACACTGTTTTTACAGTATCTATTTAGTGTATATTTGAACCTTTAAAACCCTCCCTGTACTATTAATAACCGACCCTTTACAGTACTTTTCGCTATTCTTGAAATAACAAGGACAATTGTTGACAAGAAATAACACTCAATATTAAAGAAAATAAAGATTTTTCGCAAGATGTATCGACTTCCTCTTCATCCATCGATTCAACCG
>JAAAKE020154592.1:0-12448 GCA_010014785.2 Anisolabis maritima
ATCGTGCACTAATGGCACACACCATTCCCTGCCGGTTTCGGGTTCTCTAACCCATTCCCGGTCACCCTCCCCAGTCCTCATCTTGACAAAATCACTTAAAAAATTTATATATATATATATAATCCTTCAAGAAATGACTGTTTGTGAGTATTAACAAAAATTTGTTATACTATAATTGATTTTAATAATTGTCTTTTGATGCCTTTAAATATATAAAAATAACTGGATATGAAACGGGTGGTAATAAATAAAATTGTCTTTTAATGAAAAATTTTTTAATTATTCATTATCTTAGAGATTACAAAAATAAAAATCCAAACTAATAGATATTTAAATATATATAAACCAGTATATCCCCGATAATTTTTCCTTTTTTTATTAGTTAACCTAACCACACTTTTAGACATAAATATCAAACTCTGCCCGCAGCCTATGATTGTAACGTCATAATGACGCAACACTCAATACCCAATCAGAAGACTGTCATTTTCGGATTGTAATATTCTATAGATTATATATTTAATAATAAATATAAAATTCTCTTTCAAGCAATTTATCTTCCTTTAAAAGTTTTTAATCAATTTCAAGAAAAAATTTTCAGTAAAAGATATCACAAATATTTACATTTAGAAATTCATTGAAAATAAAATTTTTGCAAAGGTGAGATCGGAGTTCCAACCGAAATGGTCAAGATTATACAATTTACGCTTGCAAAATAACCCCAGACACATTTTTCTATATACGTACTGAATAGACATTCCTAAAAAGTACCCATAATTTTTGGTTAATTTTAGAAATATTTGTGGCAGATGTGAAAGAAAACCATTAGTTTTTGGGAAAATGCTAAAGACCCATTGCGATGACCATATAACACTTCACCTCCTAATAGACATTCAATAAAAGATCGGCATTCCTGTCTTTACTGGATAAAAACTTATTCTTTTAATATACGACACTGAATTAAAAATACTTGTAAAGAGGAAACTATTGTATGTAATACATTTCTAAAAATAATTTAAGGTCGCTTATCTTATTATAAATCGAGATCTTCTCCTGTCTTCCGGGATTAAAGTCCTTTTAAAGATACCAATCTAGACTTGACCCTTGAGAGGTGAACTCTTTGTTTTTATTATAGCCTCCCCCCCTCCCCCCAAACACCTTTCACCTTCCATTATCTTTCACTTGAGCAGTTTACTTTTCTGCATTTTTTTTTATCTATATGATAGACCCAATATATGTTTGTTTTTCTCTATTTATCTTTGCCCAAGCACTTTACACTTGTTATAAATAAACTCACTAAGGGTAGTTTGTGAGTTTTTTTTTTATTCTCCAACCAGCAAAAGAAAAACACTGCAACTACCTGCGCTTTTTTTTTGTTTTGCTCTTTTCGCTTTCTACGTTTCCTATGCACATTTTTAACTGTCATTCTATAAAATAAATTGTTATTTTATCAACAATCATATAAAGGCTTTTAAGAGTCCTAATTCTTTTTTACTTTCTCTTTCCTATATATTTAATAGATAGTGAGAAAGTATTGTGATCGCTAAAAAAAATCGATGTTGAGATTTCAACAGAAATTCATGTTTTGAGGTCCCCTGAGTCTAAAAAAGTCTTGCAAAGTAGTCTGAGTGTGTGTATGTGTCCCTTAACAAAAACGTAATAGGACTAATCTTTATATTTAAGCTAAGTATCCACGTGGGTTACCCCTCTAGGCTTTTTGATAAAATCGACTAACGGTTTCTAGTACTTTACTAATATACTTTTTTATTTTTTTCTCAAAATTTGCTCTAATAATTTTAATTAAAATCATATATCTTTTATTTATATTATTATTTAATAATAAATATAAATAAAATAAAAATCACAAGAAATTTAAAAACGTACAAGAAGAGTAAAGTGGGTATCAATTGTTGTAATATTGTGAAATAATTTTCCTGTAATATATTCTTTTCAGGATTTATTCCTTCCTTCAAATTGTATGCATAAACAAATTCCCTTTGAATTGCCAATGAATCAGGAAAATCCGCTGAGGCTATAGCTTAATAAATAAATGTTTCCGGGCCAATGTCTTCTTTGCACAACAATCAGATAATATCTAGTCTTTCAATGGATTATAATCCTGGGTAGCTACATCATTGGGAATGATAGAAAGCAAACCTTTATGTCATTCCAAGAGTAAAGCAGCTAACAGCTTAAATTTTTTTGATGTTTATGTTCAGTATATGTTATTTATATTAGAAAACAAATTTAGATATCCATTCAACTGACTGAAATTATTTTTTTTATTAAATACACAAAAACACTAATTAAATATTTAATTGAAAATGATTGAAATCTATTAATTATTTTTTTCTAAATAGAATATACATATTAAAGGGTCCAAATATACACACACAGCCCCAAAAACACATTCAAATAATTTCGAGCATTTGATTGTATCTTTTAAACTAATTAAAGCTTTTGTATAGTCGCTTTTTTTTTAATTTGAACCCTTTGAAATTCTTTTAGTCGAATAATAAAATGCATTCAATAAAAGTTTCACTCTCTGGATTTTGTTATATTTAATGTAAATGTTTTATTGAAAAGCTATTAGTTGAAAATTTCAAACAATTTGTGAAATATGTTTCAAATAGTTAGTTAATGTATAGTTGTTTACTGGGAAAAAATTTGCCAATGATTGTAAATGGGGATGGGGAAGAAAAAAAAGAAATTAAACAAAAAAAAATTACTATTTCTATTTCTAAAAATTAAAATATAAATTTATTAAAAAATTAAAATTAATTTATGAGAATGGACTAAAAAAATATTATACTCTGGCCCATCTTGGAAATCTATACTCTATTTAAAGTAACTTCAGTTCTGATGAGGCTAAGGACGGATGACCTTGCTGGTGTTATTTGTCACCAGTATGAGCAGCTGTTTGTTGTTTTTGTGAACATCTGTTAAACGTGGGTGGTTACCCACACCAGGATCGGCTTTATTGAGAGTGCATTGTGAGTGGTCGGCTGACTGCCATACCTCCGCTCCCCACTCTACCCTTTCATAACTAAATACTGAATTCAAATTCAGAGATACTCTTCTTTTAGAAGTAAAGAAAACAGAAGTTGATGAAGCAACCTTGTTTATTTTTTGAATAGCATTTGTGGGAGCAGGAGTTCTCTTTTGAAAATAATATTTTTTCTGATGAATCAACTGGTAATTATTCCTCCATAAATACTGGATGAGCTCTTAAAATCCATTTGAATATTTCTAATAAACAACGTGATTTTAATGAATATTGTCTTGTTAATTCATCTACTAAACCATTCAGTCGTTAATTTATTAAAGCAGGCGTTGATTGTATGAAAAGGTAAGGATCCTTTGAAGCACTCAGAAATTAATTTACAAATAAGATCAAATCAACTGGCAAGAGTCAACTAGCTTGATTGAAATATGGAAATTTGAAGAAAAAAAAAAGAATAAATAAATGAGGGAATTAATTAATAATAAAACAGCGAGAATAATTTCAAAGAAAGAAAAAAAAAATAAAATTAAGTTATATCTCTTAATTTATATAATTATAAATTATTAAATTCAAATGAAAAAACGGACAAACCTTGACATGTATATAACTTTAAAATCACGCGCCTCCTGCGGATACCCTCACTTGCGCGGTCGATCGAAGGTCATCTTAGTTATGGACATCGTTTGGCCCCTCGGTTTATTATTTCTATATTATTTTAGATTTTTAAACGAAACATTATCACATTCTTTTGCATACCCCCAGTATTTATCCAATTAAAGTGACTTTTAAGTATTTGGGTTAAATGACAATCACTCAGTCAACCATATATATATTTAAATTAAATTTAAATAGATTTGTATCCACCGCTCTTTTTCCATATTGTAAATTTCTCTTCTAAAAACTTAAAGTATCGTTTTACAAATTATTATTAGTCTAATTTATTTATATCCATTATTACATTCATATTAAAGATTAAGTAAAAGGGATCTATTTAATATGCAAATAAAACAGTTAATGGTGTATTATTTCGTTAAATAAATGTTCATTATCTAAAACAAACAACCACAAAAATGAAAGAGAGAGAGAGATAGCCGATCAAAATAATTTCACCAAATAAATATCAATATGGCTAAAAATATAAGCTATTTGTTACAAAGAAGATAAATTTTATTTTGAGGTTTTTTAGCTCGAATTATATCAGGGCCGTAGTCAGAGGGGGATATGTGTGTGCAACCCCCCCTCCCCCTTCGACATCCCAAAAAATATAATATGTAAATAAAAATATGTTAGAGAGAGCTATCAATTAATATAAATAAATAAGGACGGAGCCTAAATGGCCTCAGATGCCGAAAAAGACTTAAAAAAAAATATATTAAATATAATAAATTAAGCGCGATTAGAAATTATCAAAAAATATATTATATTCTTTATAATTTATTTCATGCTCGAGATACATATGATTTAGTACTAGGATATTAATAATTGTTTATTAGTATTATTCGATACAAATATTGTTTTAATATTATATCAATCTCAATTAACTTTCGGCAAACCCTAAGAATATCATATATACATTATTTTATGCATATAAAACTAACGTTTCAATTTTTGTCTTTAAAAATATTCTGGCTACGAACTCATAAAAGCAGGACAATAGCTGCAAGTTACATGTACTCAAGTCAGTCTTGAGTCCTTTATTTTTTTGTAACTTAGAAGAACTGTAATTAGTTTCTTTTTTTTGACATAAACTTGTAACGGCCGTTACAAATTCCTTTCCATTATTATTATTATTATTATTATTTTATTTTTTGTAAAATTTTTATTGGCGAACCGACCAACTCAGAAAGTACCTTTTTTAAAGTTAATGGTTCGATTTTGCCTAGTGTATAAACTATGAATAGGATGTTAAATATCTCTTTGATTTTTTTTTATTAGATATTGTAACTCTCTGATTTGCTCTTATATTTAAAAAATTCTATGAACAACAAAAATACAATTATTACATCAATTGAATGTTCTTGTATGTATGTAAAATAGATCAAAGCATGTATTATATTAAATAAAACACATTTCTTTTAAAAAAAGGAACTTGTAACGTTATAAGTAACTAGTTCCCCACAAACCAAGCAACTGCTCAGCCCTGCATTGAAGAACCGTCTATAGATATGTCGGATTGAAGGGTCTCTTTGAATTGAAAATAAAAATACTGAATAATAAGGGTTTGTTTTGAAAAAGGTGGAGGTCATCAATCATCTAGCACCCATTTATCTTAAATGAAAATAAAATTCGTACAATATTTGTCTTTAAAGGATTTATATTATCCTATTATTGCCCATTAGACCGATAAGCAGACTAATCTTCAATAACTGTTTGTCAGTATTTAATCGATTTAGAGAGCCAGATTAGTCGGTCTAGAAATAAATAGATATTTTTCGGAAAAAGGATTGACTGATCAAAGGCGGGAACAGGCAATAGGTGCTTTTCACATTTGAAAGTGTAATAGTTAATCCAAAATTCCGAAACCGTTTTAGAGTTACTTGCACTTAAAAGTAACGAATTGAAATGAATAATTGTAAAAATAAAAATTTTTATATCGATAATATAACTCCAAGGGCAATTTCCAAATTAAAATTAAAACTATTAGACACATGGGCAGATGGACAAATTGCACATACAGATGCGTACTATTGTTTCAAACTAAAATATAGATTTAGAAATTTTATCGCTAAAATAATTTTGCAAACCCTTCTCTCTAACAAATTAAGAATCTGCCAGTGCTTTTGAAAATCAATCTAGATTTTAAAAGGGAGAGCACACACCAGGATTCGAATTTAATTTTCCTCTCCGCTTTGAGGTAAATGATGTCAGTTCAAAGTCAGGCTTAGTATTATAATTATATATTAATAATAAAGCCTTGCTTTTGAGCTGCTGACCACCATCTAGGCTTAATATATTACGTATATCTATATAAAGGGAGAATTGATCCCTATTTTGACAGACTTAATCACACAAGAATAAATCTGCACCTATATCTACCTCCTCATTTGATATGAATTTAAAATCGGATTTAGGGAAGAAATTACTACTAGTAAGTCAAAAGTCGATTTTTCAAATACCATAAATCACATTTGTCTCAAACATTATCTCAGAGCCTTTTTTTCCCTTTTCCTCTTATTTAAAGAGAGAAAAAGATAAAAAAAAAATAGTGAAATGAATTTAATCAAAAAGAAATAAATCCTTTTTTTTCTTATTTTCTTATAAAAACAAAAAAAGATATTTTTATTATTATTATAAAATAGTTATTAAAAATATTCCCTTCTCTATAACTAGATTACCTGTGCCATCTATGTTCGAGCGTTTTAATTTTTTAATTTTATCTACTCACCGACTCATCGCGGCCGATGTGCTACCTTTACACCAGGTTGCACGGTCCAACAAACACATCTCGTTCGTCAATATATGAGTGAAAATATAATTTCAGGAAACCTGATAAAAATTAAAAATTGAGGGGATTAAATTTTTCTTCAATAATACGAGAAAATAAGATATATTGGGTATTTTTTTTTTTTTAATGCATTCATGGCTGTTGGTCAGAGACCATCCCGCCATAAAAAAATATATAACAAAACATAATTGAAATAATAAATTAAAATTATATTCTCCAAAACCATAAAAGATAAATAGGATAAATAACTTATTATTGTCTGATTTATCTTTCGATATGAACCGTTTGTGTTTGGTTGGGCATAATTTGCACCCCCTGGATTCTCCTGTCTGGAGTTGGTCATTTTCGCCATGTTTATTAATAATCAATTATTTCTCATATAGTAAAAAAAATGCAATCACACAAACAAACATTTCTCTGTAAACTCAATTTTATTTTTTGATTCGTAAATATTTGTTGAAATCCGGGGGAGGGGGATAATTTTCATTCCTTCAAAAAGGTTGGCCACCTCTATTTCACTTGTTTCTCTAAAACCAGTCTTGTAACCATATTTATTTAGTAAAATAATCAGTAATTTGGTGATCCTATACGATTTAACGAATTGCATTGCTAATTTTTTACTTCCTGAAAAAAAAACGATTTTAATTATATTTCTCGATGAATTTTCATTATGCAGAAATAAATCCATTATTTCATTGAAAGGATCAGGAAGAGTCACTTCTCTATCTCTCAATTAGAGGGTTAATTAGAGGAAATTATTAATTATTTTCACTGGATGATTTATTTTAGCAAGAGAATAGCTATCTGGAAAAGCCAACGTTCTAATATCGACCTTTTAGAATGAGCAATTCTCGTACAATTAACATTTAAATGTAAATAAATTTATTATTAGTCTAGTTTTTAAAATAACTAAATAAAAAAAAAATGAAAATTTCATAGGTCAAAAGATATTAAATATGTCAAAGGCAAATGCAAAATCCAGGTGATTGCATATCTATGATTTATTCAGATTTAATTAAACATTTCTATTTATAGAACAAAAGCATGTAATTTACTTTTTTTTTTTTTAAATTATATACATCTTTCTTCATTTTTATAGAAAATAAATACAAAAATTAAATAAATGTCATAGCCCGCTGATATAATTTTATATAGAAAATATATTTATTGAAATTATTAAATAAACTATTAATATGTATAATTTTTAATTATTTAATTATTATTTATGAATGATATGTTAATTATAAATGAGCTTAGATATTTTTAAATTTTTTCAATATTTTATAAAATCTTTAGCGTTGGCGCACGGCTTAATAAATAAAAATTACTTTAAATTTTGTATTTTAAAATTTCTTTGTGAGGACTAATATTTATGAATTACCTGAACCATAGAGATCTCTTTTATTAAAAAAAAATAATTTTATTATTTAAAAATTTTAAATTTTTTTAATATTAAGCTGGATTCACATACACATCACAAAGTAATACATAAAGCATTGTTTAGATGTTACTAGAATCCCTTGGGTCAATAAAAAACATGTACATCTGGCACGCATAGTTCCTACTGGGGCCAATATATATATTGCCATGCTTTATGCATTACACATTATCTATTAAAAAAATATAAACTGAGAATCCGGCTTTACTTAAATTAAGAGAAAAAAATAATTATTTAAATATAGTATCTCATTTCAATTTCCTAGTCATTTTGTTTGTTGCCTGGCAACGCTCACAGCGCCTACTTCGGCCAGGCTAAATTTTACTTTTTCTATTGTCGTATGGGTTGAAGTTTGAATGTTTTCCATCATTTAAGTATAAAAGTAAAAATTTTAATTATTATTTAATTTAATTAATTATTAATAATTTTTTTTTTAATTATATTTATTTATAGACCTCACCAAATTAAATTATTTCTATTTATATACTTATGTAATTCAATCAGGGTCATCAAAAAGGATAAGAAGTTGAACCTTTGAGAGAGGCTTGTTCTAGGAAAGGAAGTTTGGAGTACCAGGTCACTTAAAGGATAAATTCGTTTTAATTGTCAAAATAACATCTACCTAACCAAAAAATGTCAAACAAATAATTATAGCATTTAGCAAAACATTGTTGACATTTTTAAAAAGACATCAAGTTGTTAAAAGCCCTGTCCTTTGCTGCAGAGGTAGAAGTCAGAGATTCGCTTCCCGTCCTGAGCGAAAAAAATTTATTTATATTAAATTGGATACCAATTAGTATATATAAATAAGGTCAGAAGTCTAAAAAAGACTAAAAACAAAAGTCAAATCTAGTTCTATTTTTCAACGACAAAAAGGTCAAATACTGGATACATACCTAACCATTAGTGTATACGTTTATATTTTTATATCTATTAATTATATATATTATATTGGAAAATGATTTTTCCAATATCCGGCAAGCATATACGTATAATAATTTTATAATATTGGGAAATTAATTTTCCCGATTATTATTATTATTATTATTATTATTATTATTTATCGAAATTTATTAACATTAATTGGTAGTGTTTGTATTATAAACATTAATTTATTAACTTAAAGTTTAGAAGCTATTCAACTAGTAAACCTGGCAAACAAATCGATATTAGATTATAGCGAGGGACATTAATTGAATATCACCACAAGAATTATTATTAGGTTGCAAACTAAAAATTCAATTTCAAAATCCATTACGTTTACAGTTAGTTTGTTAAAATTAAAAGGGGTATAACTACTTTATACTTAAGTTGCAAAACTTTTTAATGTACTTTTTCATGCTCATTCATACCCGTTAGGGCTGCAGTCGTCAACATTTCGAATTAAACTCACAATTACACGCTTTTGTTTATTTTTTATTTAGATTTCTGATTGTTGACGTTTTTTTTTCACAAGACAATTTTATATCAATTTTATTACTGCCTTCGACTCCTTAACTATTTACCTCCTAAAATGGATAGAATTTTTTTTCTTAAGTTTTTGATTAAATTCACTTTTCAATTATTTAAATTGATTTGATGTTTCATATTTGATTGAAAAAATACAATACAATTACAATTTAAATCGACCCCAAATACCATTGAAAAGGAAAGCCAATTAATAAAGGTCCCACTACAATTAATTGCACAAAACACGGACCCTAGTATTACAGGGAATGGCAGAAAACCAACTTTGAATTGAATTTCAATTTGCATCAATTCAAAGTTCAAATTAATATTTTCTTCATGTGGTCGAAATTAATTATAAGAGGAATGTTATTTTATTTTTTTAAACTTTCTTAACTTTTACGATTCCAAATGTTTACTAAAACATGTGATTTATATTTTTAATTATCCAGTATTGATCATATCAATTATAAATGTTAATCAATTTACAAATCTCTAACATAGGAATGTCTACTCAGAGAGGTCAAAGCTTTTGGTATAGTAACCATCTTCCAGATTCTCCGTCACATAACACTGGCAACACTGCAGTCAACGCCCTGCTTCTCCACTGTCAGTCCAATACTTGAGTTATATTAAATAGAGTATAATCTTACTTATATTTTTTTACTCATTTTATTACATCTATTTTAATCTGTGTTTTAAAAAAAATACGAATTTGTCTGGGAGACTACTTTCAAAAAAATCCTTCATCGTTAATAGAGAATGATTCTTAACGTCCCTTTCAGAGTACGGTGTGAATCTCTAGTTTGAAAATCCCCCTGGCTCGTTTTCATTGTTCCTGTATAAAAACATTTTTTTCTACTTAAATGAAAATTTCTACTATTCCTTTGCTCATCTCTCACTTTCTCGAGTTTGTGACATTAATGTTGTTTGCTCAATTTAAACGTTATTTGAGTATCATTTTGAGTGGGGATTAATAGTTAGCTGGAAAGTTTCGAATCACTCAAGTGTGAATCTCAATTAGACCAATCGTTATTTTCGAAGACGCCACCACCCAACCAACCCCCACTTTGAACCGAGAAAGAGAGAGGAGGGAACGTTTCGCTCTTTCCACTAATGAACTCATCAGGTTTCGGTGGTCTAACACCAAAGTGGCGCATTCTCAAGAACCCCATATTCACCCACTTTTCCTCACACCGACACACACATCTCATCACTTTCAAGGCTTGTTCGTTGGTTGCTTCAATTTGTTCGGGTTTGGGTATATGAAATGGGAATGGGGCTGAGCTCTGGGTTGTGGGTGTTCCCTAGTGACCTCGTCAAAGACATTGACGATGTGTGAACCCACGGGTAGAGAGTTGGTTGGGTACGGTTGGGTATCGATTCGTTATCAGCTTGGCTTTCAATTAAGACCCAAGTGGTTGCTAGGGGTGACGGCGACGACGCCATTACTGCAGAAATGTCCAAATGCGGAACATGAAAGGTCCCCGTTGTTGTCAATCAAATCATCTATAATAAAGTGAACACCTCCCCTCCTCTACAACATTTTTATTACAATTTTGTTCGTTCTTTCTACACAACGCTAACATCTGATGTTTTTATCAATTCTTTAGGGTGGTCAACAGGTCGATCATTCCTTTCCCTAAATAGTGTACAAATACATGGAAAGGGGACTTCCTGTAACTCCATAAAAGGGATCCTATTCTTTCCCCTTTTCAAGTTCAAAGAATTAATCAGTGTGATAAATAGAATTCCAACACAAAATGATAAATGAGAGGATGGGAGAAATCAAACAATAATCAATATAAGGACCACTTTATATTTATTTTTCTGCCGAACTATCTTGCCCAGAAGATGGCATTTGCAAATAAATGAGATAAGGGGGTCGTTATATTCATTGCTTCTTCCATCCCATCATCAACTAGATCAATAGTAACAAATTATAAAATATTAATTTAAATTTTTGTTACACTTCTTAGAGTTTCATTAAAATATTAAGTGCCTGTCCATTTAAAAAAAATATATATTTATTCGCAGGCCGCAACGGTAAATTTCATAAGTTGATTTTCAATTAAATTGTAGATGAGAAATAAAGGAAGATTTAATAAATTATGTCGCCTATATATAATCTTTTGAAATTAATTTGTCGCGGCCCGTACATAAATATTCAGCGAGTTGGACATCCCTGACTTCAAGTACAAAGAATTCATCTATGAATTTAACTAACGACTTCAGTATGCACACTTTAGATACATTAAGTTCAACGTCCAGCTTTCTTTCTACTATCAGTTCTAAATGTGAAATTGATTTTAAGTTTATATACACTGAAAAAATTGGGCCATGCAGGGACACAAACACGAGCCGCCACCGCTACGGTAACAATTACATTTTATTGTATTTCCCCAAATATCGCCTTAATCCACAAATTCCATTAAATATTATACCCAGGCATCTAAATTCATGGTAAACAAAATGTAAAATAGCTATTTAAATGCAAAATTTTTATATAAATCATTTTTTTTTTTAATTCATTACATTAATTAACATGAAATATATATCGTGTTATTTGGCTAAAGAATAACAAAAACGTGTTAAAATGAGGTGGCCTCCCTCTATCTCCTCCCATTATGAACATTTTATTACAATATTTCCATTTGTATTTCTATTTTAATTTGTTGATAACTATTTAACATTTCAACAAAAAAGAGAATTAAAATGTTAAAAAGTACTTTAATATAACAGAATATTTAATGTTATAATTGTAAAACATGAGATTAAAAGGTCTATTATTTTCATTTTATCTAAAGTTCATGTCAGATTATTATTTCTTAAATTAATAGAGAAATATCTCTATATCTAAGAAAATCTTATATATAAATCTTTTTGAAGGTAATTTAGACATCTATTTTTGTGATTTATTATTATCGAAACTGAAACTGGTTTAAAGCAGTCAAATAAAAACAGAAAAATTGCTTTATTAATAAAATTGCCTTTTCCATTGATTCTTCCGATCTTCTAAGAAAATAGATAATTATGATTAAACAACAATAGAGAGGTAGGGTTTTTTTTTTTTTTTTTTTTCTTTATTTTCGGCTTTAGGCCAAAGCCCATCCGC
>JAAAKE020154614.1:0-12448 GCA_010014785.2 Anisolabis maritima
TCTGTTCCAGCCTTGTCATTGTTTTGTTCATTATTTTTTTTTTTTGGAGTTGGGACTAGAAAGTATGTTTTCCGTGAACACGAAATCTAAAAAGTTATTTAATTTTTATTAAAAAATTTTTTAATAAATTAAAAAAATAAATAAACATACCTGTAAATACAAGTATAGTCTGGATGCCCATGGTTTGTTTTTATTTCCAAAGCAATAAATTTGAAAGGCATAGAATGTTCCTGAAAATCATCATTTCTTTTGCTTATTTGTGAAATATTTATAAATTTTTTAAGGAAATAGATGCAAATTTGATTTTAATGAATTTTTGACTCTAATGGCAATAATTCTTATCTATATATAAAGAAAACATCTAAGACACAAAAATTGAACCTTAACAATCAAAACATGTACAAAGATTAATATTTATAAATTTTTTATTTTTTCAAATAAATTGTTTATTAAACTAGTCTACTTTTCAAACCATTCAATTTAGATAGAAATTAGAGTGAATTTTGATTTTAGTACAGTTTTTCAATGTTCAAATAAGTGAATGATTGAATGGGGTTCAATGAAAAAATATTTACCTCTAAGTAGAAGGTTTGAATGGACACTCCATTATCTTGATACATAAATGACCCAAGATTAGTAACATTAGAAAAATTTTCATCTTTCAGCCCCTAAAATATTTAAAATAAATAAATTATATATAAAATAATGTTAATAGATAGCCCACAACAAAAAAAATCATTATGGAGTTGGCGATAGATAAATCTGTGGGGCCTGATGGTATGACAACGATTGTCATCAAAAAATGTTTTCTCGAAGTGAGCCTAATCTTTTTTCGGCTGTATAAACTCTCATTCGTCAGGGGAGTTTTTCCAGGATCTTGGAAAGGTACAGCCTATTCCAAAAAAAAAGATGATTCTTCCTTGCCTAATATCTATTGCCCAATAGCATTTCATATTGTTGAAAATTATGAAAAAATCCCTGAACCTCCAAATCTTGACTCACTTTGAGCAATGCGGCTTTCTAAATGATAGGCAATATGGCTTCAGGAAAAGTCGCTAAAGAGATATTTTGGGCTATGTCATTCACCTCTGAAACAAAGTCTTGGAGGAAAAAGGTGAAACCATTGCTGTTGCAATTGACATCTCAAAGCCTTTTGACCAGGTATGGCATAAAAACCTAAATTCTGGGTGTTGTGACAACGATTCCCTTGTATTGGGGATCGATTATCTTTCAATTTTGGAAAATTTTCGTTTGTGTATATTAATTAATTATGAATATTGTAAAAAAAATCTGGTTTGACTAAACACACGACACTTAACTTTCTCTTACCTAAGGGAAGGAAAGTTGAATGATGTGTTGTCTCACCAGATTTTGGCGTTGGGCCCCCATTCAAAGTATAGCCAACTTGAATTTATTTTGTTTAATAGATGAGAATTTCATATGAATCGCACTTATTTTGTTTTCCAAAATATGACAGATGCCAGCCAGCTCACAGGCGAGGTGCGCGTGGTCCAACATGTAAATTGAAAGTTCCACACAATTTTGACTGGGAAAATGATTAATAGATCTTAAAAATTATCTAATTTATTATATATAGATCCAATTTAATCAAAATTGTTAGAGCGAATTTTGAAAAAATCGAAAAAACTAAAAAAATCTAAAACGTACATCGTTAAAATAGGGCCCAGACAATTTTGGAGTGGATAAGTGTTAATACATTTCAAAGATCATCCAATAAGTTAATAATATATGACTTTTAATCAAAATTGTTAGAGCGAATTTTGAAAAAATCGAAAAAACTAAAAAAATCTAAAACGTACATCGTTAAAATAGGGCCCAGACAATTTTGGAGTGGATAAGTGTTAATACATTTCAAAGATCATCCAATAAGTTAATAATATATGACTTTTAATTAAAATAGTTAGATCGAATTTTGAGGAAATTGAAGAAAAAGTACATTAGTAAAATACTAGTATTCTTTGTCCCGCACACAGACAAACATACCTTTCTTTTTTTAGACTCAGAGGACCTCAAATCGTGTATTTCCGTTGAAATCTAGACACCGATTTTTTTTGTGATCGCAATACTTTCTCACTATATCTACTATTGTTAAACAAGCTAATCTTTATATATCTAAGTACGTATACATGTATTTTTTCTCAAAAACGACTTTGATGAAATTCGATATATTTATTATTTTAAGTGCGCGGGATCGATTACGGTAGGACTGAATGAAATTTACAACAAACGTTTTTGATGAAATTTTGTGCATTTTCTATTTTGGGGGCGCGGAATCGATTGCAGTAGGTCTTTGAGAAAATATATTTAGGGTTTTTCTGTATTTGGGAGTATACATTTAATAAATTTCAAAGAAGATCTAATAAATAAGTGATATATGAATTTTAATCAAAATCATTAGAGCGAATTTTGAGAAAACAAAAAAACTAAAAAAGAGTACCTCAGTAAAATGACAATATTGGGGCCGATAAGGGTTAATAAATACATTTCAAAAATCTTATATAAAATAATTGATGTATGAATTTTAATCAAGAGCGAATTTGGAGAAAATCGGAAAAAACTAAACAAATAGATCACTAAAGAACTAGTATTCTTTGGCCAATTTTATTGAAAAGCTTTGAGGTGCATGCGACCTAGCTTAAATATAAAATTCCAACCTCGTAAGTTTTTTTCTTTTTGACACACACATACACTAAAACAAATTATTTTTGTGATATTTGGGACCTCAAAACATCTTTTTCCGTTGAAATCTCGACATTGATTTTTTCAATCGCAATACTTTCTCACTATGTACATATATAGGTAAGAGAAAGTAAAAATAAATCTCACAAAATTATCTGTCTCTGCGTGAGGGTGTGTGTGTAAACAAGATTTCTCAAAATCCGCTTAACGATTTTGATTCATAAAACAATTATTTCTTAGACGAACTTTAATGTATTAACCCTTATTTCCCACAAAAAAAAAATTGTTGGGGCCAATTTTACTCGAGATCTCGAAAAATCAAAAGGATCTTGAGATTTTTAAAAGGGGAATTTTGAAACATTTTTTGCCAGATGAAATTTCTAATTCCCTTTGTATTTGAACTCAATCAGAGGAGAGCTTGAATCCAAGTCGCCTGTGCATCTAATAGTGGTTATTATTATTAAATCTATTAAATTTTTCATTTGGACCGTATAGGCCTATCTACCAGTTCGCGTTTATTTACCCGAGGTGCTTACGTGTACGGAGTTACACAACTCAATCCCAAGCGATTTCTGGCAGTTGTCATCTATCGTCACCCTGTGAAGTTACTTGATTTCCTATCTCTAAATCCTCCTCATCCTGTATTCATTTCTAGCTAACTCCTAAAACTAATTCAACCAGGACCCTTCTTTCCAACTTAATCTAAGCTAAGGAGGATGTCCTAGATTGAGGAAGGATTCTCTCAGCACCGGCATGTAGCCTTGTCCTAGAGAAAAGTGCATCATAGGGAGAATATCTTTCTCTATGCCCCCTGCAATCCCACCTTGCCGGGAATGTGAACACCGATCTCCTGTGCAGAACGGCTCTTCCACGGAGCATTCATCTACTATTAATAAATTAATATTATTAAATGAGCTCATCTTGCATATATCTCTGAATGTAGGTAAATTTTTTCTCGAAAACGGCTCTAACGAAATTTGGTGTATTTACTATTTTGAGGGCGCGAAATCAATTGTATTAGGTCTCATCTTCGGGAAAATATATTTAGGGTATTTCCGTTTAGTGGAGCCTATTTTTTACGAATGTCCCTATCTGTAGGTTTTAAGTCTAATTGCAAAGGTCCTAGCTTTGAAAGGTCTCTATTATTGTCTCTTCTTGTCCATTAAAAAAAAAAAACACGAGCGCCGCTCAAACTCCAGGTACTACATATTTAAATGTGTTAAATTATTTGAATATAATAGAGGCCGGAATTTTTTAATTTATACAAATAAATCAACACAGTTAAAAAGAAAAATAATTATTTTACATGGTAACATGTGTTACAAGCTTTAATTTTAAAATCAGACTTTAAAGTAAATTCGATATGGTAAATAATAACTTACATAAACGACAAAATCTTTAGGCGCTGATTCGATGTTTCCTGAGGGTGCAATTGATTTTGGAATATGTTCTAGTGTGACGGCTGTGATATTAATAACCTGTGAGAGTTGGATCACTACTTTGGCATAGGTGCCTCTTATTGCCCAACATTTTCCAGGTACAAGACCTGGTTGGATGATCACATTGGGTTCAATCGGGGGAAGTTCCCACCAAAAGAAGCTTTTCCACATGTAAACAGCTGAATGAGGATTGTAGGTCTCAGCGCAAGGGGCTGATATTACCAAGCCACCTAAGGAAATGCAATTTTTTATAAATGATTGAAAAGTTCTAATATATATATATATAATCTTAAATAATCAGTCAAGGAAATTGAATAAACGTTGCTTCATTTCAAGTTCAAACTAGAAATATCAAAATACGAAAAAATATCAATATACGAAATTTTTCCTATCATCATCTTGAAAAAATTTTTATACATTTAATCGCCTAATTAGAAGGTTGCAAAAAGATATAAAAATATTTTTCAAACATAAGTGGTTCAAGATTATGATTGTAAAAATTTTATAAACGGATATTATTTAGGTTATTTAAGGTTTGAACTTCAATTGAAGTAGCCCCTTGGATCATTTAATCCCAAAAGCTGAAACTGTTGTCCTATTTTTTTTAGTTTATTTATATTCATCCAAAAATTTTTCCACAGGGAAAAGTTATTTTAAACAAATTACCAGATTGTTCCAAAGCAAAATCAGCCATTCCCGTTTTATCGGCATCATACTTTCTTAAAAGTGATTCGACCATATTACGAACAAAACCTTCATCTTTATTATTATTCGATGTAGAAATGCTAACAAAGGAAGAATCTTTTCGGTTTAATTCAATTTGGAGTTGACTTAATTGCTCTTGAAGATCCGCTAAAAGATTCGATTGCAGCTCATATTTATTAATCTAAAAAAAAAAATTTTTTAAAGGATCAAATAAAAGAAAAAACTTAGAATCTTAGCACTTACAATCATATTATTCTCCTTAATATATTTATTTTGTTCGTTAACAATATAATTTATTTTCAATAAAATCATTTCTTCAAGTTCTTTTCGCAAATTTCCGAAGTCAATCCGTAAATCAGTTATGAGCTAAAAAAAAAATATTAAATAAAATAAATTATAACAGTATTTAATTTAAAAAAAAAATAAGTTAAAAAAGGATTTAAATAAGGTTTTATTTAATTTTCTTTTTCGAAAAATTTATCTATCCCCGAGAAATGAAGTTCAAATAGCTGCCAGAAAATTAAATCATAAACTTTCAATCTGCTCTTGGAGTAAACCTTTTTATTTTCCGTAACCTTCTAACCAATAAATATTTGAATATAATTTCGATTTGCTTACCTTTGATATTGTTTCTTCAACCAATAATGAAATTTTATTTTTATGGCTGTCAAAATCTTCTCTTAGATTCGCATAAGATATCTGAAACAAAAATATTATTTTACACCTCTAATATGAAACGATTTCCCATGTGCACAATAATTTTTTTAATTTTTGGTTTAATTTTTGAAATTGTTCTGTATAATCATATAGGTGATAAGGAAAATTTAATTTTTATATTTCAAGTTCCATCTCTCTTAATTATTATTATATCAAAATAGAGAATACAATTTTGAAATGATATGCTTGTGTTTTTCACAATGCAATTATATTTTCTAAGTTCTTTCTCTGGTTGAAGATTTATTTAAGTAAAGTGAAGAGGAATCAATCAATGGATTCAAAGGATTAGTATTCTGAAGAATTCGACTAGTATTCGAAAAGTTGACAGTCTATTGTATTGGCAGATTCCTGTTCATTTCACTTAAATTATATATTATATTTAATATTATACTCCTAAAAACTTTTTTTCTTTTTTTTTAAGTCTTTTTCGGCATCTGAGGCCATTTAGACTCCGTCCTTATTTATTTCTATTAATTGGTGGCCAATATAATAGAAATAAATTTTTGTCGCTCAGGACGGGAAGCTAACCACTGACCTTTGGTATGTGAGGCAAATACTCTATCTCTGCACCAAGGGACAGGGCAAAAAAAAAACATCTTTAACCCCTTCCTTTTCCATGATTGGGAGCTTAACTTTAAGGAGACACAGCATTAGAAAAAATTTATTAATATCAATCCAGTGGTCAGAACAAAGTAGGTTTAAAATAAATAATTATTTAGGTTTATACGAGTATATACAGATAATCTTTGACAAAAGATATCTAATTGTGGACAATTCATATTTACGATGGTCAAAAACTATAATTGTATTAAAAATTCTTTTGCTATAAAGCCTTGAATTGTCAACGACTGAGATAGTGGACCGGAATCTCATAGTAAATCGAAGTTGGTCCTTGAAAAATAAAATTCTTGAAACTTGTTGAATACACCATAAAATAACAATTTCAAAGAAATTAACCAAGGATACATAAATATTGTGCTCATGAATATAAATATCAAAAAAAAAAAGGAAAAATTATTTTTGTTTCATTAATAAAATAAATATTGAATAGAAGTAGAGAAAACTTGGAATTGTTATTAAATTACTTGAAGGGCTTCAATGTGAGCAATAATGGACTTAAATTGTGAATCTGATGGTAAATTTTCAGTCTTGTAGGAAATGTCGGGCGTGTAGCTTTCCTCAGTATTGAAGTAGGTTAATAACCCTTTGGACGGATATAATTCTTGGAGATCAGAGTTGAAATATAAAATGGATGCCACTGGAAAGGAGAAGAATTTATAATATATGTCGAAAAAGCTAATAAAAAGTTTTTTTTTATTAATGAAATCAAATTAATTTTTTTATATAAAAATTCTAACTACAGGAAAGGAATAAAATTTATTTATTTATTTTTGGAGAAAGAGCCTGGAATACTCACCGCATTTTGGATGTAGTGATGTTGACGCTGGAGCATTCCAGAAGCTTTCTCCAGGAAGAGGAGCGTCCAGGGAGAGGAGAAAGAGAGTTGGAAGATGGATTAAAGTACAAATCACACAAACATAAACAAACAAAAGAAAAAGTATGTGAGTATGTATGTAAATCGTGCTTAAAAATGAATTAATATTTTTAATATTAGAGCAGGTGCCAAATCAGTTGCTATGCGTAGATCCCAATATCAAAGACGAATTCGCTACTATTGTGATAAAAATCATTGTCCGCCTCTACTCTCTCACTGTTTCATGCTTTGTATTATTTTGATGTATTAGTTCTAATATTATAAACCTCTAATCTATAGTGGAACATTTCAGTCTTCACCCATGGTCAAGGCTGGAGTTTTTGGAATCAGTAGTACCAACTATTAAACACGAACAAGCACAAGTATCCCGCAAAAATATCTGATGGCATCATTTGGCACCTGCTCTAAACATTATGTAATCATCTTTAGCAATATATTTTCCCATTATAAAATATAAAAAAATATTGTTATGTTAATTTTTTTTATTAAGGATGATCTAGGTCATTCCTTTAAAAAAAACTTTCAAAGTAATATAAAAGAAAATTTTTTGCTAATAATGATATTCTTACTATTATAGTATTAATTTTATTTTATGGAATTTTTAAAAAAAATAAAAATATATTGAAAAAAGCCTTGACTTTATATAACATGATATGATTAGTTTAGTGAAATGGAAATTTTATATTTAATTAAAGAATTTTATTTCATTAAAAATATAGAGATGGTATAGAAAAAAAATCATAAAATTCGAGAATTTCGAGATTAGTCATGTTATGTATTAAGCAAAATTTTTATTTGAACTAATTTTCTTTTCAAAATTTGAATATCTCCAATTCTGAATGGTGTCAAATTTATCAAAAATAAAAACGATAAAAATAAAAAAATCCACACAAAAATTTCAAAAGGCATTCTTCACCATGACTTGTCTTTATTTCAGATCAAAAGTCAAACCGAAGTGGAAAAGAAGAAATTCGAGATTCTAGAATTCTAGAGATATGAATTTAGATTCAAGATTTTTGATTTATTCAATTCGAGATAATAATAAAATTTCCATTCAGCCTATATTATTTGTTTTAATAATAGTTAGTAAGTTAATTAAATAAATTTAATAATAATTTTAAACGGCTCTAAATTTATTTACAAATAATTTATTAAATGGAATCTATTTATCCCAAGGAAAGGAAATCAAAATCACTCCATATAGAGATTTAATTAATTCAAATGACATTGTTTTTTTTTCACTCCTCCATTTCCTAAAATTAATAAAAACAACTTGATTTTTTTCATTTTATTTATGTTAAACATTTCAACTTTTTTCCAGTCCAGTAGTAGTTAAAATTAAATTGAGATTATTAATAATTAAAATGAAAAATGTGTTGCCCTTTAGCACAATTCTTTTTTTTACTCAAATAATAACCTCCCTGCTTTTACTATTTAATTAAATATAATAGTATTGATATAAAATAAATTAATTATATATTGAAAAAATACTAAATTTTCTTAAAATTGCATATTTGATCGATTAAACCCCAAAGCCCATATAGATATGTTTTGTATAATATTAAATAAATATATTAATTTATTAATATCCTTGGGTCTTTACACATTCAAAGGAATAAATAGCTATTTAAAAAAAGATAAGAAAGGGAAAAGAGTCCAATTCGTTTTAGAATTTGGCTTGCGCTCCAACTTCGCCTATTCTGGGCGGAGACTTCTGGTCACTCAAAATCAGACTTGAAAGATGATGAGATTTTAACAAGTCGTAACTTAATCCCAGAGTTCAAAAAATAGGGTTTTGGAATGCAACCATTAAACTTTCTCAGAACTATGGGTCGAAATTTAAGAATTAAATTGTTTAATTATTATTAAATGTAAAGTTTGGGTCTTTCATTCTGTAGTCTTCTTCAGATATAAATTGCAAAGAGTGATACATCTATAAAAGTTAGGACTTGAGATTACAGTACAAATAAACCAGATTTAAATGGAAAAATATAATTTATTTATTAATGAACAATTGCGAAAACTTTAAATCAGAAATTTAAGAATTTAACCAGGTTCTTCAGATTGAAAAGGAAAATTTTCTATTTTCAAATTATTTAAAAAATTAGGGAAACTTTAGAGGAACTACTTTTTTGAATTTTCGCAAAACCAAACGATTTCTAAAGAATAGTTAATTTTATTCTATTTTAAGATTGAAAGAAAAATTTTTTAATATGCTGAAAAAATAAGAAGCACTTACAAAACGGCCACATAAATTTCGGAGTAACTTTTCCGGAAAGAGAATTTTATGATCATATTAATGAAATTTTTACTGAATTCATTGCTATGCCGGTGTATTGTTAAAAAACCTAGAACCCGAATCATCGAAGCGTTATATTTCTTTTCACTGTTTCTACGCTATTTTAATAATATTTGTTTTATATTATAAATATAGGGAAGAGAGAGAGAGCAAAGCCAGTCTTAAAATCAAATTGTTGAGATTAAAAACAAATTTGGTTAAAAAATAGATATGTCATATATATTAATATATAAATAAGTGCAATTTGTTGCGTCATTATGATTAATAAATAACATCATTTTAAGAAAAATTTATATTTTATTTTAAAAGATGATATAATTCCTATATACACGTATATATAAGAATATTATCATGCACCTCTTGTTTATTTATGTAATTGCTGTCATAAATTTGGACAAAGTGGAAAGTTTGTTAGGGCCCCCAAGGACGTCTCCTCGCCCGCCAGACCGGCATTATTTGTTTGGCTTTTTATTTACATAATAAGCAAAAGGCATTGAAATCTCTTTTGACCTCGTGGTCACCGAGTAGGCGGAACGAGTAAAGAAACCAGGAAAATAAAGCGATTCTCGGATTCATCGATTGCTTTATAAAAAAAAGTATATCGTATTGTTCAACTTTTTAGTTTTAGAGTATTTCTGTTTCTGTTTAAAAATTAATAATAATAAAAAAATGGGAAGTTATTTTTTATGAATACGATAATTAGGATTAATATTTTCAAATTAGTTTTTTTTAAGTCTTATTCGGCATCTGATCTGAATCATTTAGATTCCGTCCTTTCAAATTAGTTATTCAGGCTCAAGCTTCCTAAATCAGCCTTAAAACAAAGTTATTTAACATAAGGCCCAAAAATCATATCCCTTTGGATCGAATTAGAGATATCGGAGATTTCCTTTTTTTTGAGGTGATTATTTTTAATTATATTCTTATATATTTTTAATATTTAAATAAATAAATGATTTAATGAATAATATAAATAAATAATTTTTCTGAATTGTTAATGAGATTAAAAAAAAAAAAAAAAAAAAACTAAGTGAAATTCACTAAAAATAAAGATAAATAAAAATAATAAATAAATAAAATTCAGAAAAAGACAAAATGGGCCCTCAAACAAGCTAAAAATATTGCGAGCATTAAAATTCTTATACATTCAACTTGAGATAACAGCCTGTTATAATTAATTTGTTTTTACAAGTTATATTTTAATTAATTTATTATCAACTTGTCTTAATGGGAATAATTAAAATAATTTTTAAAGAGAAGTTAAGCGCTAACTTTATCATAAGAGATTATTATAAGATCTATATAAAAACAAAAAGGAAGAAATTTAATAATATACAAAAAAAAATATAAAATTCGTTACCTTTTGGAGAAATAAAAATTTTTAGATTGATATTTATCCAAGCCAAACGTAGTTTCATTTGATTTTAAGAAATTATTATATATAAGACCTATTAATAAATAAAATCAAGTTAGTAAATTTCATATTTCTTTATTATTTTAATTATTCCCATTAAGACAAGTATATTATTAAATTTTCTTCTTTTTATTGAATAATAATCTCTTATGTTAAATTAAAGCTTGATTATTCTTGGGTGTAATGGATAATATATAAATAAATATATATATATATAAATTATGTAATAATAAGACTATAATGATTTAGATTTAATATAAGATTTAAAATAGAAATTTGTATTAAATTTAGGCGAGATGAGTCTAGTAGCTTGAATAGTTAGAGCTGTTAAGCTAGCCTATATTCTATTCCAGTGATTAGAAAGCTGCGTAGACTATATCTTGTATTGACCCAATATAAGCCTTAAATAGATAACCGAAACGTCACTGTAATTAGAAATCAATAAACGAAATAAAACATAGCTTCTGTGCTGGGCTTTTTATTAATTCTACAAAATGAGATTCGGTGGGTAATTTCAAATTATTTAACGCTCCGGATATATTTGTTTGGTAAATGAGAATATATTTAATTTTAATATAACAATTAAGAAATTGAAATCATTTATTAACTTATAACCCTTTTAACTAATCTTTTAAAAAATCTAATAACTCTACTTTTTACTTCCTCTTAAAATATCGTAATTTCCGGTGTATAGTTGTTAGAAATGATTAAAAAAAATCAGCTTCACTTTATCAATAAAAGCAAATAATATATTAACAAAACAATAAATATTCAAGTTTGAAATTTTGAATGGATTAACAAAATGTTTTACTCAGGAGGGAAGGACCTTACATAATCTGATGCAAAATTATTTAATTGTCATCTTTAGGTAAAAGCCTGAATTGAATAAAGTCCTCTCCTACAACAAAACTCCTGGCTACGATACTGGGTCAAGGCATGGATCACCGTCAAATAAATAATTTCTGTTTAATTTTTTCTCTTTCTCTTTGGCTTTTATCTATGCCATGACCTAGACAAAAATCAACATTTGAAATTAAATTGAAATTTATAAAAATATGAACAAAAAAATGAGATGAACTTCTAACTAGTCAATAATCTGATTAAACATCATTATTAATGATCAAGATCATTATCATTTAATTAATCTATTTAGTTTCCAACCAACCTGACTTAATCCAATTAATTTTTCTGACCTAAATTTCAATTTTTGCTCTTTTATTTAAAAGGCCATATTCTAGTTAAGGCTCTCTAAAAGAAATTATGCCCAGTTTAGTTATGGCAAGATTTTTTTCACTAAAACATACGCCATTATATGGCATAGAGTTACCAACTAAGCACTTATTTCGGAGTAGGTGTTGAATCCAAACAAATTAAGCTTCTTTCCCCATCTTTTCAAAAACTCTATATTTCTATACTCTATTAATAAAAAGAAATCATATGATGAAAAAATTAATAAATATTTATAATTATAAAATTCTAAATATATATATTTGATATAAATAAAACTTTCTATCCCATAATAAGATAAATTTTATTTTTAATAAATAAGTATAAATAAAAAAATAAGTAAACATTCATTAATATATTTCATAAATAGGGCCCATTATTTTTCATTGGTAATAATTATTTTCATCTTCCTTAAGAGAGTAATTTGATAAGATTCTATTTTTAGTATATGG
>JAAAKE020154625.1:0-12447 GCA_010014785.2 Anisolabis maritima
TGTATCTTGGTATGAAACTCCCCAAATGAAATTTAAGGGAAACTGGTCAGTGATATGATACACTTCAAAGAATAAGAACACTCAATCAGCAACAAAATGTTTGGCCAAATGTTTTGTTGACAAGATGAATCGATAAGAATATAAATGAGTATTTTTTCAAAACTAAGGGATTTGAAGATACTAAATTACCCTTTTAGGTTGGGCCGAAGTAATATTTTAGAATGAGAGAAACATAAAATGGGGATTTCCTTTTGAGGAACAAAATAAACTGGAAGAGTATGGTATTCTCTTTTAAATTTAGGCTTTTGAAAAGTAATAAATCATTTATACCTTTTACGCATTTTTATAGATATGTTTATAAAAATAATTTAGAGTTAAATTTATCATTTTAAATTTTTTTTAAATGTCAAACCAAAAAGAGTTGCGGCTGCATTCCAAAGTTGCTCTCTCTCCTCACTCATGTATTTATTTGGAACTCGTTTCGGTTAAACAAATAATTATCATTTATTAACTCATATATGGGGGCAAATGGGAATCGAAGCCCTTTCACTTAACAAGCGGCCTGACCATTAAGCCCACATGATGCGCCATTTTATATGAAAGAGAGTCCCGAGTTAATAAATGATAGTTATTATTATATTACACAACTTCTCCACTCTATTCATCCCTCTTTTGATCTTGTTCCATCCAATCCTCACTTCTCTACTCCATCCTTGAGATCTTTCTTGACATCATCTACCATCATCTCATCCTAGGTCTCCCTCTTGGCCTCTTTCCCCAACTATATCCTGAATGGCGTTCGATCCTAGCCTCTTCTTCATCATCTTGATCCTAACAATATCTGGTCCCTTTGAAAAAAAAATTATAATGTTTAAATATTACTTCAATATATGGTATATACAATAATTTATTAAAGTTTTTGATTAATTACGAGAACAACTTTTTTTTAGGGTTTAAGAATAGAATATTTTTTTATCAGCGTTAGAGTTCATTATCTTAATCCATCCGATTAATCAGGTCTCTTTTTTTTTTCAGAAAGCAAAAAATGAAAAATTTTATTGTTCTATTCTTGCTATTAAATTAAAAAAAATCTTTTTGAGAATGAGTCAAAGTGGAAACATTTTATATTAATGAAAATATAGCATTGTTAAATTGTTGGAAAACAAAAATGATGAATTTACGAGTATAGTAGCGGAGTGATAAATGAATTAAAATTTAAATTCAAAACAACTAACATTTGTTTCAATGGAATTCTATTATATTTTCAATTCAATTCTAAACGGACAAATGATTTTAATAAATAAAATGTTTTTTAATGAAATTTCAATATGTAGAGAATAGATGACAAAATTTTGAAATGAAGAGAAATTTTGAGAATAAAGATGAAATATTAGAATTATATTAAAAGAAAAGATGTAAACCCAGGCAAACGCTTTGATTGGAGAACATGGGTTCGATTCCCAAGAGTATCTCAATTTTTTACACTTACGAGTTTAAAGTAAAAAATGATATTTAAAAAATATTATATATATATATATATATATATATGTGTGTGTGTGTGTGTGTGTGTGTGTGTGTGTGTGTGTGTGTAAAATTTTAGTTTACAATCACAGCTTTTAATTAAATTTAATTTAAAGGTTGTGTCTAGCCATTGTTTGTAGTAAAAAAAGAACGAAACAATTAATAATTAATTCAATTTCAATTTAAATCCAATATGCTAACTTTAGTACTTCAAGTACTAATATATTAATTATACGTTTATAAACGTTATTTAATATACCCATATATTATATATATATATATATATATAATTTATTATTTTTAAAAACTTTATCATTTCGTTTAAGTATATCAATACACACTCAAATCCAACCGACTATTATTTGTAGCCACCTATCAACAAGTCGTGAATCTTCTTTAGTTGTAAGTGATTTTTCCATCACAAAATAAATAGTTATTTTGGAAAAATTTTAAAGAATAGAAGAGAAGGAAATAGGGGGAAAATTTCAGGAAATTAGAAAAAAATATTTTAATATGGCTGAATAAATCGCTGATAAATGGCCGGCTAATTGTTAAAAGGCTTGTCTATGATCGTCACATTACTAATTGTATTTTTGAACAAGAGAGAGGACTGAGTATAATATTATTCTTTGTGTTAACATTGTTCCAGTGGGGCATAAAATTACAGATCGTGAAAAAAGTCTGTCACTTGATGAGGTGAGGAGAAACCTGGTATTTAGGGAAGCAAAGAACAAATACCAGTCTTGGCTTGGCTAACTCGTGGTCGCCTCACAAGATGAGAGTCCCAGAGTATAATAAAGTAGGAATTTTCTTATATTCCATGATGCACACAGCTTACTGAGAAGCTGAATGAAAATATGTATTTAATATTAAATAAATGAAAGAAAGAAAAAAGGCAAGAGCGACGTTTCGGTCCTTGATTGGGATCATCTTCAGAGTCTTAAGATTAACTGATAAAGTGAATATTGCCGAGTTTCTCTAAATGAAACATCCTCAAGTCAAACGAAAGAAACAATATTCACTTTATCTGACCTTAAGAGCCTTAGAACCGAAAGATTGCTCTAGGCCGTATAAATTATTGGCTAAAAACTCCGTCTAAATAAGTTATTAGAATTCCTGCGAGTATATGTCACCAGGCATGTATCCTCTTTTTTGATAGACTTGAAGAATATAACAGTCTAATTCTGCCTCCACCAATAATCCCTCAACCAATCATAAAGACACTCTCGGCTCAGAAAGTAAAATGTTTCCCCTATGAGTCTTGTCTTGCCTCTTTTGCCACTCTGGAGTTCCCAGAGCGGCTCCACTCTAAATATGGAAATCTTAAACAATATTAAAGTGATTAGGGATTATTTTTGTGCTAAGGTGAGGTTTAATATGTCCAATATATACATTTAGAATATATAATCCCATATTACCAAAAATAAAAACTTTTCCAACAAGTTTGAACTTGTTGATTAATTACAATTTGATTGTTAATCAAGGAAATTGAAATGGTTTTCTGTTTGGAAATTAATAACAGTGTTTCTCTTCTTGTTTCAAAATTAAAAGGTCTGTTTGTTAGCGCGAGACTTTAATCGTTTATATAATACGTTCTGACATGACTTGTCTATTAAGTGAAAAGTTTATTCAAATTAAATTTTCAATGTACTCTCTATATGACAAGAGAGGTATTTATTATTAAAATCGTAACTAAGTAATACATATCACAATAATAATAATTAACCCAAGAATATTAAATAGGGCTTTTATTGGACATTAGATGAGATCAAAAAACAGAAAAATTATTTCGGAAATCTAAAGAGGGAAAAGCGTCGCCTTTGACTTAGCTCAGGGCTGTCCAGCCACTTAGTTACGAGAAGTATATATATATATATAAACTCTTTATTACTATAATATATGTGCATATTGTTATATCATGTACACCTTCTCATAACAACTTTGGATTTGATCACAAATAGCCAATGAGTGGCTGAAGATGGACCAATAAATTTTGTCCGAAAAATCTCCTTTCGTCTTTTGGCATCTTTTTTTGCTGCAATCTGTCTTCTTATTCCTTTATTAAACTCTCGCTTTTATTTACATATATTTATAAATAAAATTTTTTACTTTTAAATTGGATTTCAGGTTTTATTAAAAAATTCTACACAAAGCGATCATGAAAAATAGGTAAGACTTAAATCAAGACTTACAGAATATTTTAATATATATCGTAAGTAGAACTTCCATCCATCAGCATATTTTCCATAATACGTAAAACAAACATATAAATATAAAATATAGTCCAAAAATATAGTACAATAAATTTTCACCTGTATATCGCAAGACATATAAATCCGGACAACCCTGACCTAGGATATATGGGGGAAAGAGGGGAAGTTGGAGAAGCTGATACGATCATAAGGTGGGAATCTTTTGGAGGGGAAGATTATTTTTGGAATTAGTGGAATGATTATTCAAATAATTATTCTAAGCGGAGTTCATTTTGTATGAGAAGATAATTAGCCGAACGGATTACGACAGTCGATTTTGGAATTCTAAATTTTTATTGCATTATGGGCATTGGCGATTATAGGAGGGGGTGGTGGTCAGGTCCCCCTAAAAATGGAAAAATCAACACAAAATTTTAATAAGAATATGAAAAAAATTACAGAATGTAAGTTACCCCCACCCCTCCCAAAAAAATCCTGACCTCCTAATGACAGGGAAAGGAAATGGGAAGAAAAATATAATAAAAAAAATTCCTTTATTTAAAAAAGAGTTAAATAACTTTTTTTTTTGATGAATATATATTAGGTAAAAATAGGAGTGGAGCTCAAATTTTATTTAATTTCCCATCAATGATTTTTAATTTAAATTTCATTGAGGCGCCCACGCTTTTATTTTTATTAGCCAAATGCCAATTTTTATGCAAAAAGTTGTTTTCCTCTTTTTTTAGCGTCTTTTTTTTTATTTTTTATTTTAACATTTCTTTTAACGATTAAAATGGTCACAAAGCCAAGAGCCAGAACCTTTCACATTGGCCAATAGAGGCGCTGCACTCGACTCATCTTTTAAAATAATATTTTTAAATTTTCTTTCCAATGAACTTTTTGAAATTATTTTTTTTAATATTATATTGTAATTGTAAGAGTGAAATTTCAAGATCAGTGGGAAATTAAAAATTCAGTGCAAGGTATACAGACAAAGATATTTAAATAAAAGCGTTTACGAAAAGGATAAGCCTTATATAAAACCGACTAATTGGTTTTTTTTTGTTAAGCTAATTTTTAGCCAAAATATTTTTTTTTATTAAATTAAAGTGGTACCTGCGCTTCTTGAAGTATAATTTATATAGGTATCAAATAATTTATTCATAAATTTATTAAAAATTCATTTTTTTTTTTTTTTTTTTGTAATTCTATCAAAGAGTATTCCGTTTAATTTATTTATTTATTTTTTTCTAATTATGAGCTTTTGAAAGGTTCGTAAAGAAATCATCAAAAGGACAAAATATTCCAAATGTGACTGTAAATTAAAATACATTAACGCGTCAACGTATTTACCTAACTGTGTTATGTAAATGTATGTATCATACATAGAACATAATGTTTCTAATTATCTACTATAAGTTTGTATAGAGTTAATTCTGGTGAGAACAACAAATTAATGAATGTTTTACAAGAGTTAAAGCTTTTTAATTGGATTCTATACTAGAGTTCGAAAAAAAAAAACCGACTTCAAGTATTTAATGAATGCCCCTCTGAAAAATTAGCCTACTATTTATCCAGCTCTATGTTGACAGTGGTTAACTCCAATTCAATAGAAAATTAATGAACATATAGAAACTATTTCATTTATCAATTTAGTAGCTACGTGACCCGGCTTCGTTTTCACGTCGTAAAAAAATTTAGCCTAATATAGTAAAACAAAGAAGAAACGAAAATATTCGATAAATGGGAATTCAAAAATTAATTCGTAAGTGGCCCAATCACTTTCAAACCAATCGTTCGGTTAGAGTGTATGTATACACATGTCAAACGATCTGGCAGTTGAAAACTGGTCAGTCGAATAGAAAGTTAAACGATTAACGCTGCGCTGCCAACCACTTGCTACAATTCAATCTCTCTCCCCACAATTTAAAATTTATACCCAGGGTCGTACGACAGGTTTAAAAGTGAATGGAGGGCATTGGTTTTATAACACCATCTGCAGGGGACGATATTAGAGCTCCTCCCCCAATATTTATTGCACCACGCTTTTTTCAGTATCTGCTAGGCCAAATCTTTTGAAAGTTCGTAGAATTAAATTTGGACCAATTTTTGTAAGAATCTGTTAAGTGGAAGCGGATTTATTCTAAAAAAAGGAAAAAAAATTGGGTATAAATTAATAAATATACGTTATTACCTAAATCTCTGAATTTTTATTTAATCTCTTTGACTTTTTATTTCCTTTATTTTTTAAAATTCAATTAGTGAAAAGATATTTATTTATCCACCTTGAAATAACAATAAAATCAACTTGACATGACTTGCATACTCTATAAGTTTGTAGAGCTGCAACCTTTTATTCCCATGGACAGCTAGGGCCAAAAAAGGCCAAAAAAGAGTGACGCAACTTCGATGCCTATTTTTATATCCATATTATTTTCGATTCTATTTAAAATATATTAAAATAAAGTTGTGAAATATTTCATTATGATTCAATCCAAAACGAAATAAATATTATTTTTTTTTTTAAGGTTTTTTCTGCATTTTAGGCCATTTAGACTCAGTCTTTTTTTATTTATATTAATTGGTAGTCAATATAAATAAATAAATTTTTATCGCTCAGGACGACAAGCGTTGACGTGAAGCGAGACTTCTACCTTTGCACCAAGGGACAGGGGACAAAATAGGAATAATGAGGAATGAAGATACTGGGGGTACCGCTTGACCTTGGCTAAGAGACAAAATCCCAAATAGGGAAAGATTTGGAGTCATTTGGAGAAAGCAGAATGAACATGTGTCAAGAATTGAAAGGAAGCCTGAGATGGTAAAATAGCGGATGGAGTCAATGAGACCCTCTTCCCAAGAGTAAACAACGTAAACTTACTGTTGAAAAAACAAATAAGCCTTAGGCCTAACTTAAATGGAAGAAAGAGAAGTTTTTGCCACAGATATTACGTTTTCTATCTAGCAAAAGATAATAATTCACGAATTAAATTATTTGTACATCTTTGTTTAGAATTTGTTTTTATTTAATACATATGTTACAAAAATAATTTAAATTAGACTTGAGAACACTCTAGGCCACTAATACTAATACCCCTTCCAAGATCTTTAAATTAGTTTAAGTATACTCTATTCAAATTACTTTAGTGTTGAGGAACTGGAGAGTTGGGATAGAAGGCTGACAGTCAGCCGACCAATCAGAGCGCTGTTGCCAGATTTTCATAGCTGCGAACATGAAGCCACAACACTGACAACGATGCATTTGTCTGCCCTGCCTCTCCGTCGAAATCCCAGAACTAAAGAAATTTTAAATAGAGTATAATTAAATGATTCACGCCAAATCTTCAACCAATCACAAAGAAAAAATGAAAAGCTGTCTTCTCTACTCAAGGTTCTATATTTGGCCTAATAATTTTAGTTCTAATAAAATAATATTTCTTCAGATTGAAACAAAAAATCAGTTAATGAAATTTTTAGCGGAATAAAGATTGCTCTAATCCAAAAATTGATGATACCATTCTTCTACATAATTCTATGTCAATTCTTTTAGATCCTCTGAAACTATATTTATTTTATGAATAAATTATTAATGAGATCAATAAATTAGCCATTTATAAGATATAAATAGCCAATTTATTGATGTGACTAATGTAAATTTTAATTTTAAGCTCTCTCTTCATAAATAATTTATTCATTAAAGTAAATATAGTTTCAGAGGATCTAAAAGAATTGACATAGAATTTTATTAAATGGTTTATTCATGAATAGCAATAATAAATTATAATTTCTTATTATATACGACCATAAGAGTCCCGCAAGGACTGCGATGCGACTAAAAAGGGAGCGAACCCCTCTTTCAACGAGAATTTATTATGAGAAAACTTTATTATGAATAAAATATTTATTTTTATTAATGGATAATAAAATAATAAAAAATATTAATATATAAAATTTTTATATGAGATATAATTAGATTAATATGTGGTATTATTTTAAATAATCATTATTTTAATAGTTTATTTAATTTATTTATTAACAGGACCTATAGTAAATTCAGTTTTCCTCGCCCCTTTTGTAGTAAAGAAAATTTCGCCTAATAAATAAATTAGATGCAAGAAAAAGGCCACTCTGTGAAGGCCAAAAGATGTTCCCACCATAACGTCTCAGGTCAATCTTGAGGTTCTTTGGCTCTGAGATAAGGTAAAGACAATACCGATCACATCTTCGAAGTCTATTTATCTTCTTTAGAATTCTGAAAGATAATTTACAAGACTGTCTCTTGCTACAGTATCCTGGCAGAAAATGAAAATATTACAGTCTAGACGGATTCTATTCATATTCTACTAATTACAAACACACAATTTCTTATTAAAATGAGGACATATTATTATGCTAATATAGAAAATCAATATTCCAAGCATATGCTTTGAAAGAGAGGACTCTCCATCAAATCTGATTTAACTCGGAAACGACAATAGTGCCAACCTGCTAAACGTCGAGAAAGTAAGTAAACAAATGATGCTATTGTATTATATATTGTATTTAAAAAGTGAATGATCTATTTACATCTTTCATTATTCTTTTATTTTGTCTCTTACCCTTGGAGACAAAGCTCATTAATTAATTCCAGGGTTCCTTTACTTACCTCGAAATACCGGGGAAAGGCATAGAAAACACAATCGCATCATTTGTCCATTTACCTTCTCAAAGCTTAGTATATATACTATTTAAATATGAGCCTGATTATTCTTTCACTTAAAACTATCTATTATGTAATCTATACCAGATGAGATAGAGGCCTTGGCCAACCCTAGTCATAACATATAAGCTAGAATAGTTATCGAGTCATCATTACTCTGATGATATTTGCCAGACTGAGGTTGGGAAAAGCTAATAAATAATCCCCCACGGTTCTTTCACCCTTCCCTGTCTAATAAATCTATATCCCTCTCTATATCAATTCTTTTTTTTCTTCTATTTTTCCTTAAATCTCTAGACTCCCCTTATCCATCCATGGTCTCCCTTTTTTTGTCGTTTTTCATTTTTTATTAACGTCACTTCATATTATGAAGCTATTATTATATTATTTCTCTGTTTGTTTATCAATTTAATTATTATAAGATTTTATTAACAAACATTTCTCACCAAAAAAAAAAGTTTGTGATAAATATCGTTATAAATTATCTCTGATTTGAATCAGTGAATATTACATTCGTGTTGTTCTTCAAATGTTTAATTTCTTTATATATTTGTTTTTGGATTTTATCTAAGTACATAGCTATTATTTTTATGTCTATTCGCAAAGTTAAGAGAAAAACAAAGTCCAAGGCTTTAAATTTTATAACAACAATAACGTTTCAACTGCTCATTGTGAAGCGTCACCAGATTTCAACATGAGAATAGGCGGGAATAAATAGTTCCCAAAATTGCAACCAGGCGAGCCTGTCGCATCTCACTTACAGTGGGAAATTTATAAATTTTCCTCATTAGTATAATCACAACTTTTAAAGAATATAACGGAGAAGGCAGGATCACTAATAAGCCAGCCTTTGGATAAAAACATAAAATTGAGACAGTAGAGGTAAAAAAGAAAGAGCAGAAAGCAGCTAGGTATTTTTTTCATTTATTAATAATAGCAATTCAAGCATTTATTATTAATAAATGATTATACTACAAGATCTACACAGCTCTTCTCACTTTTACACAATTAGACGTTTCGAACGAGGTTTACTGGCTCATCTTCAGTCCAATTTGGTAGTTGATTTATGCCAGTGGTCAGTATGGATTTGAAAAACATATAACAATATATACTAGTATATATATTTATATAGATGAACCAATAAACCTCATTCGAAACGTCTCAATTTTGAGTTTTTATTGAGATACTTGTAGTGCTGATCCTGCCTTCTTCTCTATTATTATCATAACACTGTAACAACTCTCTTCTTTAAAGAATATATAAATTTTTATTGAAACCAACCATAAATTACAAAACCAAGTTTTTTATTTTATTTTTTCTGAATAGTAACAAAAATGTCTGCAACGATTAGCCCGGGTAATTTTGAAAATTTGAATGTTCAACATTAAAACACTTGTTGATAAACTTTTGAAAGTTAACAATCCAACATCCTATTCGTGGACGAGAATGAATTTAGATTTTGGAATATTTTTCTTTTTATAAATTTTATTTAACATTTTTTTTTTTTTTAAATTTCTTCAATTTCTTAACTTCTCGTGAATCCCAGGATACGCTAATGCATAGAAGTTGATTAAAAAATTATTTAATTTTTTTTTTTAATCAATAATTCTCATGTTAAATAAATTTTAATCTATTAATTTTATAAAAAAAAATTTAGCTTTTACTTCTATCCAAATTTAAGTATTCTAGTTAAATTAATTATTGAGAAGCCTTTAAAATCCCTCGCTATCCCCCTACTTTGAGGAGCGCTTGCTATACTTCTCTTAAGCCCCTCAAATGCCTTCAATGTTTATCGTGAAAACAATCAAGTAGAAATAAATTAAAGGAACCCGTGATCGTAATTTGAAAGTAAAACTTTTTCTACTCTTTTATTGTTTGTTTATTCACTTTACTTAAAAAAAGGTAATCAAGTTTTGGAGAAAGTGTTTTTTTTTTTTTTTTTTTTTTATGTTCTAAAAGAAAGTTCACATTTTTTCTTCATTTTATTACATATTAGCTGTCTTTAAGTCACCAATTTTTTAATTAAGTTTTGATCGACTAAAAAATATTTTTTAAAAAGTCAATATTATATTGAGAAATTTTATAAATAAAAGAAAGGGAGATAAAAAAACTTTATTTTTACTGCAAAATTATTTAGTTACGTTTTTTAGCAAATATATTTTTTATATTTTGCTCAATTTGTTTATAAGGATTATATGTTGGCCCACGTGATCAGTTTAATGAGCGATTCTTTGTAAATGTGAAATTTCGAACCACTCTCTGTTTCAAAAAAAATAATTAGTAAAAAAATATGACTTTTTTACTACATAAATTCAACTGCTTATTTTATGAATTATTCATTGTTATTGATTGATTTAATTTTAATTAAATTCAAATTAAAATGAGCTTCGTGTAATCGATTATCACTTATTGAGATTTAGTTTCCGACTACGAATTAAAGTGAAATTAATCATTAATTAATAAACGAATTATGTCCAAATATTAACCTGATTTTTTTTATTTTATTTTATAAACTAAAAGAGATTTGTAGAGGTTGTAAAACAAGATTCACTGGCTTGTTCAATAAAATTTTTATATTGGGTAGAAAAAAAATTACCGGAGTGGCCTTAAAAATCTCTCCTTTTGGAATATATATATATATATATATATATATATATATATATATATATATACAAGGGACATGGGAGACGATTTAGATTGAAGGTCATATTTAAAAAAAATTTGATGAACATAATATAATTTTATATCAGTGAGTAGAGGCTCAATATCACTCAATATGACTTATTCCAAAGTCGCCTCTGAAAGCGAGCAATTCATCTGATAAGGGATATATAAAACGGAGAAAAAATGGCAGCTTTAGCTCCGGCAACTCGGGGCCGACAGCCACTTACTCATCAGATGCAAGAGTGTAATAATATACGCCACTCTTAGAGTCTCGAATGCTGGCTCAGGGGCAAACCACACTCCACCTCTCCTCAGAGTGTAATTTTTAAAATTTTTCCAAGAACGACAGGTAGGAAAATACAAATTAGTATACAGGGCGGCCCAAAAGTCATTTTAGCAATAAAATTTATCTACAATGTTTCAATATCCCCGTTTTCTAATTGCTATTTTAAATTCTTAAATAGTATAAATATTCTATATCTAGACGGCTGTAGTCACGCTGTTAAATCACCTGTGTTTATATTTTTATAATAATACATGATATTTCACATATTTTAAATGCAAATAGGTTTTGGGCCACCTTGTATAAAGTAACATTAATTATTTAAAGTTTCACAAAGTAGTAGCTTCTCTGAGCATGCATGTTTAGCAGCTCATAAAGAAAGTTATAGAAAAAAATATTATGGTGCCAAAAAATCATTGGCCTCACCCCCCCCCCCCCTCCCGAGATTAAAATTGGATTCGAAATATTAAAAGGTTGGGAACCGCTGTTTTAGTTTTTAGAAAAGTTCCTTTTGATTAACGTTATCTATTAGAAAAATAAAAATAATAATCCCTTTAAAAGTAATTGGACAACCAGTGTCTGGATTTTGGAATTCAAGTAGGTCTTCTAATTACCCATTTAGACGAAACTAAAGATACATGATGTCCAATTATATATGTGGGGGATAGTATATTTCCATTTTATTAAGCATGGATTATAATTTTTTTTCTCAAAGCACAATAACAATAATAATAATAATAATAATAATAATAATAATAAGGTCTCTATTTAGATTGTTGAAAATTTTTTAATAATTCCATAATTTAAATTATTTAAAAAATAATAGTAGATAAAATTTTTTATTTTAATTAAATAAATAAATAAATTGATTCACAATCCTCCTGGTGATATTGAATAAAATAAATAAATAACGATGTAGTTAGATATAAGAGAGGGAGGAATACATTAGTGAATTTGTTGAAATTTTTAAAGCTTTTTTTTTTAATTAATTAATTCAACAAATGTATATATAGAGGCGATATCAATTCATAAATATGGAATTCTATCTCGGCAATTTTTTTACTTAAAGTTTCCGGAGTGGATAATTC
>JAAAKE020154658.1:0-12445 GCA_010014785.2 Anisolabis maritima
ACTGACCATCCTCAGTGTAAATTTCTCTCAAAAATCTCCTATCTGCACTGACTGCAGTGACTGAAATATTTATGAGGTTGTGAGAGAGGACAAAAAGGCCAGTTTTCTTCTCCTTGAGTACTTCCTGTTGTATAAATATCAAGCAAACCCAACTACAGAATATATTTCACACATTTTTATAATTAATTTTTAAAATTTCATATTTTCAAATGATTATTTATTCATTTTTACTTCTGATATTATATAAAGCTCATTGAAAAGTGATAATTTATTCATTGAGGTCCGTAACGAAAAGCTTGGAGGCTCCTGAATTAGGTCTTTCAATATTTTCTATTTACTTCCGTACTTACTTTGCTAAAGATACAAATTAAAAACTATAAAAAATGAAGAAATAACTTACCTAGATTTTATTTTTATAAATATTAATCAAAAGTTAATAAATCAAAAATTAGAGGAGGATTAGAGAAAATACAAATATTTATTTTCATTTTTTTCAGGCATTAATTATCTCCTAAAAATAAATAAACTCAGGTCCAAGGTAACCGACTTCTTTGCATTTTAAATAGTTTTTTTTTCTATTTTTGAATAATTTAACGTATATAGTATTATATTAAATACACAAATCAAAAAATATAACTAATTTCAATAAATATGTTTAAATGGCCTCATGCTGGAAAAGACTTAAAAAAAATAATTTTAAATTACTTTTTTCTTATTATTACATTCTAGTAACTGTAAAGCGAAAAAAATTTTTCTCATGAGACTAATTTATTTAATAGTTAAATGCAGGTAAAAAATTATGATAAATTTTGTAATCTTGCTTCCTCTGTTATGTAACCTTTTCTAACAGAAATGTTATTGAATTTACTTGTAAAAGAAAAGTAAAAAGTTCAAAGTTTCATAAAAATAAAATTTGCATTGATGTCTATTTAGTTAGAGACAATAATTTCTCATATTTTATGTGAATAATATATAGTAAGATGGCCTTAATTAATATTAATATATTATTTAGATGGGGTAATAGTTGATTGATTAGTAGCCAGTCTGATAAAGTAAAAAAGAAGGTAGATTGCAGCAACGAAAATGGATGCCAAAAGACAAACGGATACGTTTGGCAAAATTTATTATACTCTCTTCAGTCGCTTATTGACTATTTATAATAGGACCAACGTTGTCATGAGTAGTACATGATATAAAAATGTATGTCTACATACATTCATTTTCTTTTTATTACAGTGAGTATCGTGGGGTGACATGCGAGTATATTTTAATTATAATAGTTTGTCATATCTGCCAGAAAGTTCCTTCTTAAAAAACTCTGGTGTGTTTGGTTTTCCCTTTCTTCTCCCCTCCCCCCCCCCCCCCCCCCGCCCTCGTGTGACCGGGAGGTTACTGACATTGTCAATATAGATAACCTTAAAAGCGAAGGGGTGTGGATTCCTATTGGATACTTATACATATGCCTGGATAATATGTATCGTAATTAAAATAAATATGTATCGTTTAGAATCTATGTGGTCTCAGATGCCGAAAAGACTAAAAAAAAGGAATTTTCAGTAATAAAGTTGAAAAATAATCAGGAGGCTTTTTTTAAACTTTTTCGGCACCTTTAAACTCTTAGATTCCATCTATATTTATTTAAATTACTAGTATCCTATATAATTTAAATAAATTTTATCTCAAACAACAAGAAGCGAACCAATAACGATTAGAATCAGGATTTGAAAGTTTATTGCTTTAATTCCCACTTCTCCCTCTCATATTTATTCGTATTATTTATCCATTTATTGAATTTTTATTAGATATTTGGAAACCAAATTTATTTATATGGTATCTTAGTTAATGAAGGGAATACTGGAATGGATTCCCATCAATAACCAAAACCGACATTATCCAAGGCGCGACTTTTGAAATCCTAATTCAACAAGAAACGGAAACACATTAACCAAATAAGCATTTATTAAAAGCCTCATTAGTTAAAGCCACCAAGATATTTTTTTACAGCCACTCATCATTTACCAAGTATGATAAATCATTCTTCGTTAACTAATTTACACTATATTTACAATGTATTTTATTTTAATAAAAAATTTTCTTTGTGTAAACGTTTTAATTATATCTCTGTAAGAATTTAATTATATTAACGGCCTTCTGAAGCCATCTTTGGTTTTAAATATTAATTAATAAATTAAATAAGGAGCTATAAATATGTCTACTTAATAGGGTGATCAAATTTTTACTGCTATTTAATTCGATTTTTATAATTTGAATTGAGTAAACTTGTGGAGTCATTTGATCTTTTTAATGAGATTTGAATGTTGTGATGGGCCGAGATGGAAAAGGGAGAGGGGGGAGGAAGTAAAAGAATTTATGAACATGTCGTCTGTTGGAAAGTTACAATCGGTATAAAATTTCAAAGGCCAGCCAGCGCCTTCAAGACGAAACAATTTATCGTTTTGTACATTTTGAGTGGACAACAACGGGTGGTCCTTGATTATTTACAAACAATGATAACGATTATGATTTAATAATACATTTGCTTGTTTATATTCTGTCGAGATGGAATGCGTATCTCGGACTCTGGGTTACCCCTTCCGAAGAGAATAGAATTTGGGTAGGTAATTAACAAGGTTGTTTTGGGGATAACAAACGTTCATCCTTTTTTATATTAGAGAGAAAAAAAACTGAAGGTTAAAAATCTTCGTTTCCGACAAAAAAAAATTGGTCCTTGGTTAGTTATCCGAATAAGAGCCCACCCTTTAGCATCTGGCTTAGAGCTACATTTTCATCCCGATAATGATGGGTGAAATAAGGTTGTAACGCTTTAAAAAAAAGAAATTGTGAAATTTAGAAGGATAAAAAATGATCCATTCTGATTTTCCTCTTCCTTCCATTCGTTTCACTGCCACTGATGAGATCTATTTTCTTACCATGCACCATCAGAGGCTTTTAATTTTCATCAAAATTTTTTAAATTAAGAGAGTAAAAATATCACATATATAGCATATAATATTTTTAATACGTAATGAAACATTAATTAAATCAGTAAACATTTTATTATTACTTATAGGTTAAGGTTTTTATTAACCAAGGATCAAGAACAAACTTCACGTTTTTAACTCTAATGATATCCCTGGCCCCTTGGAGTGAAGTCAAGGCTCTGGATTTATAATAAAACGTCAATGGTTCTCCCGCGAAAAAATTATTTAAAATAATTGTTGATAAATTAATTAAATAAATATGGAAAGATAACAGTTATCAATATAATATCTTCGGCGCCAAAAGAAAAAAATAAATATTTTTCTAAGATAAAAGCCGGTTTATACAATTAAACAAGAATCAATATACCTGGATAATCTGTATCGTTAATAAATATATTGTGTATCCTTTAAAAGTCTTTATGGCCTTAGATGTCGAAGAAACTTAAAAAAAAATCTATAATCGTAATATAGTACTACGGTTCTCATCCTGTGATAAACTCCTGATTCCTCATCCTTTTTTTTTCCTTTTCTACCAACCTGTGATAGACCTACCAGTTTTCGTGAAGTGAATAAAATAATAACAAAAAAAAAAAAAAAAGAATATTATGTATAATATAGCTCTTATATATATTTTTTTAGATATCGGTACGCAATTCTTTTTCATAACATTTATTGGAATTTGATGCCAAAATTATCGGGAACGATTGATATAGATTATACTATTTTATTTTTTAACATAATATATAGGTATAAACAAAAAATTTTTCATTTATTTTTGTATTTAGAAGATTTTGATAATTAAGAGCTGGACTTTTTTGATTATACAACTGTGTCATAAATAAATTAAGACTTTTCTAAGAAATACTCTTCTGTGAATATTCTGTGTTAATAATTATATATTATAAGCCTATAGCTAAAAAAAAATTAACTTTAATTTATATCCCTTCTCACATCAATCATTAGTATGGTTCCTCATCCTTTTTTTTACAATCAAAAGGATTTTCAGTCCTTTAAGTTTTTGGTCGGGAAGCGATTAGTTTGCAATCCTAAGTTCTCTACAAAAAACGGGGACAAATACAGCGTCCCTCAAAATATTGCTCAACTTCCAATTAATGTTCTAGAATAAGGAGATAAGAAGGTCCTTCTTAGTAGATGTATAAAAAGCTCAATTATCTGAAGGATGCAAACTCGTTCCCAAAATAATCAAAGTTTTTCACTTAGACTTGTTCTTTTTGGAATTTTTATTCTAGTAGATCAGAATTCATGAAAATAATCTGCAATATTTAAGGAAATTCTATTTAAGTTTAGAAGTTGATGCAATGAACTTTTTCTCCCTTTTACTATTCCTATATCTAAATCTCCCTACAATCTTTCATAATCATTTTTGCACTTTATTGATCTTACAACAATTCCTGCCATTATTTAACTTAAAAATTTAGCGATTTGAAACGAAGATTACAATCTGTTTCTTTACCTCATTGTAGAAAAATCTAAATTTTTTTTTACGATAATTTCCAGTTGGAATTTGATAGAGATCATCACTGCTCAGTCATAGTGACAAGGTGACAAACACGTGACGTGTAAATTCTCACACACTTATAAGGATCTTAGTCAACCGGACGTGAAAAAATTCGAGAATGTCTATTAAGGTTACAATACCTGAAATTATACCCATCAATTCCGCTAGGTTGATCAGAAGAGAAATAATCTTTGACTCTTGGAATAGGAATAAGAATCTTAAGGGTCTAGGGAAAAACATCTTTGTTAGATAATTTTAAATTCAATAAAATTTTCATATTTTTCAGTATTCAACTTGAAAGCAATCTTCACTGGATTTAGCGGAATTAAATTTTATGATAAGGGAAGATTAAATTTTATAGAAAACACAAATCATTGTTAATATTGGTCATACCACATCGTCATACATTTTAATTTCTGAAGTGTTACGGGATATATTTGACTCTATGATTCCATTAATATTAGCAATTATTTTTTATATGTCAGGTTTTTATGCAGCATGAATGTCATATGCCAGTGTTTCTCAATATTTTTATAATTATGGTTTGGTAAATTTGATCGTGGACATGTAAAAAAAAAATATTCATAATGGATCAATAGAAATGTATTTACAGTGTTGTTGTTTATGATTGTTTAACTTCAATGGCTGAAGTAGTTAATTTGTGTTAGGGACGGGATTCCCAGGTATAAAATAAAAAGAAATTTGTTTTTTTTTTTGTCAATATTTCGTTTACCTATCATTAATTTATAAGTATGCTTATTCCCTCTGAATCACAAAGAGATTAAACCCCACCTTAAAAAAGTATGATATCGTTTGAAAGGGACCCACCGATTTAACTGTGGTTTTGTGATTTGTTTCTGAATTGTACCTGAAAAAGGCACAGAATGAGTGCCGTTGTTTTTAATAATTTAGTGTAATTAATAAAAATAAACCCCAGTTAAGCCGAAATGCAATTTATTTATTAATGATAACATAATATAAGGAATAGACAGGAGGAGAAGTTAGAGAGAGGAAATAAAGTAACTTCACAGAACTTCAGACATGAGTTCACCTGAGTTTGAGATGTTCAGGCAAATTAACGGGTACAAATGAAATGAAAATTTTAATCTCATTTTCTTATTCGAGTATAAGAATAGTGAAATTTCTCTCTCCTTCTCACGTTCTTTATGGCGGCTTGATAACTAATGTAAATACAAATACATTTTTCAGATTTAGTGTCCCAAATTCCCCCAAAATAGGTCCAAAAAGCAAACTGGCTTACCAAGAAAGTGTTTTTTTTTCGTCTTGTTCTTTTGTGTATTCATTTTAAATACCCTGATTAGCATTGAACCATTATAATAATTATTATTATGATTAGCATGATTTTTTTTTTGAATATCCGCCCAAACTCCATTGTCTTTTGTTCCTGAATGGGGTTTAACTTTTTTGATGCTATTGAAATTCGACCTCCACCCCTCCTGCCCTCTTCAAATCATAACATAACATAGACCACTCACTATGCTATTCATAAATATGAACCCTTTTCAAATATTCGGGGAAAAATTGCAGCCGCCGGCACACAAATTTAAAACCAGCTCATTAATTAAACCCCGAGGATGAATTCACTGGATTGAAGCTTCTAAGGAGTTAACATCAAATTAAAAAATGAATTTCGTATATTTATTTTTTAAAGAATACAATTTTATTATATCAGCGAATTACCTTACATAAATTAATCTCTCTAAAGGCCTCCAACGAATTATTTTCAAAAATATAATTAAATTGTTATAGCTATCAGAAAGCACAAAAAGCAATTAAATATTTAATACATATATTAAAGAACTTTTCTTACATTTTTTTATATAGACCCAAAAGTTGTTCTCAGATCCCTTTATTATTTTTGAAAATAATCAGACAATTTCCAATTGAATCTCTGGTCTTATGAACTTTTTTCTGATACTTTTCAAAAACAATAATGATATGAAATTGCAGGGATGGGATAAAAATTAATAATAATAATAATAATAATAATAATAATAATAAATTAATCGATAGCAAACTAAGAGGGTTAAATGAATTTAATCAATAATTAATAATAATGACACCAAAGAAAACAAGAGAAAAAAAATAAATAATTTATTTTTTGACGTTTCGAGCCCCGATTGCGTTCATCATCAGGATTAATTAAACAATTTTATTAGAATAAAACAATATAGATATTAATTGAAATTAGAATAAAGAAACCGGAATGAGAAAGATGTATATTTTTTTTACAAGATATTGAGTTGCAGAGAAAGTATCATTTCTATATATATATATTTGTACAATTATAAATCTCGCAAGCATGTTGAATTTTTCCCATAAAGAGGGTCTTATTTCAGATGAGAACCCGTTTTCTATCTTAGTTATTATCGAAGTGTAGGTGGGGATGATAAGGGCCAAGGAGGAGCGAAGGGCCGACCTGCTCGTCCATTGGTTAACTAATATGCTCGGGTTTCACGAATGTGCAATGGGAAACCGAAATCTAAAACTCCCCTACCCTACCATCGTCTTTTGTTTTTTTGTTTCTCTTCTGCCCTACCTTGAAGCCAGCACCACCAGTGTTTAATTACCAACTTCACTTGCTTGTTGGTTCTTAATTCGGGTAATGGTCGAGACAAATAAATCATTTCTTTTTTTTTTTTCTTGATTTCCGAACCCTATTTTAGACCAAGGGTCGTTTTTATGCCACCGTCTGTCCGTCCGGTCATCATATTAGATGCCCCGAATCTCCTAAATCTATTTTAATAAAAGCCTTTGTTCCAAGGGCAGGTTATGAGGGCTCGACACACACACACACACCAACACATGTGAAAATATGAAATCCACTTTGGTCGGGGATCCTTCTTTTTATAACACTCAGATTTATGGAATTTTTTTTCTTATTTTTATCACTATTATTATTAAGGAACAAATAAATGCTGAAATGGGACATTTTCTTGTCAGCGAAAAAGAAAATTAATATTTGAGATGAGCGGGTGAAAAAACAAAAGCTTATAAAGAGGACAAAAAATTTATTAAATGGGTATTTACTATATATTATTATGTGGTGATAAAAAGAAAACATTTCTTAAAATACGGTCGTAAGCCTCTTTCTTATTCCATTAAGTTGCTCAAAAGTTTTTTGTTATTTTATATTTATTAAATTTTTTTTTGAAAATTACTAAATGAATTAATATTCTTATAAGTAGTTTATTCTTTATACAATATAATTAAAATAATTTGATGATTTAATGTATTTTTAAATACGTTTATAAAAAGGGGACTCCTGTCCCTTAGCCCAGAGGTAAATGTCTAACTTCATGATCCAAGAGTCCCGTCCTAAGCGGAGAAATTTATTCCAAATACATTTATGTATCCGTATATTTTATGCAAATATTCATTGATATTTACATATAATTATAATTTTATTAATATCTAAGTGGATTTTTTATTATGTCAATTCTATTACTATAAAAATGAAAGTGAAAAATAATTTGAAGTCTTAAATACTTAAAATAACAAAAAAAAAAAAAGTTTATGAATTATGTTTTTATTTGTTGGTTTTGTTCAATCAAAAACAATATAAGGGATGATATCAATCTCCTTGTTATTTGCATATTTTAAATATGATTTACATCTTTTGTCTTGTCAGATGTTTACCTTAAAACAACCTTTAAAAAAATGAAGTACCTATTCTTTATTTTCTTTTAACTGTTAAAATTTTCTAGGTCACTATTTTATTTTCACTTATTTACTAAAATTCGGAAAATTTAAAATAAAAAATTAATTTAATTATAAAATGTGAATAGAAAGTTAAAAAGAAGTCAATGAGGTCACTAAAATGCACAAGAAGAGGCCTGCGCTGTAAATTTCAACAATTTCGATAAAATTTGAGAGAAAAATTTCAACAAACCTGGAAAAAATTATTAGTGATTGAAATTTTTAGTCCCTCCGTAATATATAATAATATCGTAGATGATAGGTAGGAGAGCAATCGGGAATCCAAAACCGCTTGAAATTCGTTGGAATTATTCAATCTATGACATATATACACATCCGTATAAAATTCCTATTTTTAGGAGAGGGTTCCTTTTATATAAAGCTCCAAGTGGTATTTTCAAACTTTTGTAAAAATATTAACTAAAAAATATCCCTTAGTAAATTGTATACTTTGAAAATGAATAGGAAATATTGTTGGGATGTGGGATCTAGAAAAAAATATTTGCAAATAAAATGACGAAAGAGTGACCCGAGAAAAGGATGGTATTATTTTTTTGCAATTTTTTTTTTTTTGAATTGTATACTTTTAACAACTTTTTGTTTGGAAAATAATTTTCCTACCTTTCAATTTCTCTCCCCTATCTTTTTGAAAAGAGAGAAAGTCAGCCAGGAAGGTAGCCTTTATCGAAATAAAACTCCCAATATGTAAAACGTTTTCGGCTTTAAGTAAATGTTCCTTTTATACAAAGCTTCAACAATAAGAGAGTGTATACAAGCTGATAACATTATTTAATTAATTAGATTAGTCTAAAACTTGTTTTACCTCCATGCCTTGAAGGACGACTTCACCAATAGTGAAATTTTCATCTTTTTAAATTTAACAAGTCTTTACTTCTATATGGTAAATAAATATTTACGAATAACAACTCCTTATCACCTGATGTTGGTTCAATAAACTGGAAGTTTTATTGTTATAGACGCTGCTTCTGATTGCCATCTTCCTGATTCAATTTATTTAATTAAAGCCGAAACATTTCCGATGGGAGGTTTGTTTCGATAGGGCCTACCCGACTGGCTATCTTCCTTCCTCTCCTTTCACCCAATTGTGATTTGCAAAAATGTGAAAAAATTTTACTTTCTCTTGCCTATATATATGTAATAGGTATATAGTGAGAAAATATTACGATCGAAAGAAAATAGATATCAAGATTTTAACTGAAATACACGTTTTGAGGTGCTTTGAGTCTGGGAATGTCAGTTTGTGAACAAGATTTCTCAAAACGTAAACTTTCGAGGTTTTTATATTAATTTATATTTTAATTTTAAGCTAGCCACCCTCATCGCTTACATCTCGAAACTTTGGAATATAATCGGCTAAATAGTACTAGTACTTTTTTAGGTTTTTTTCTGATTTTATTATATGATGAGTGGCCATTACACCAGATTTTTACTTTTATATTGTTCTATAACGATTAGTTATATAATATATTTGGCCATTTCTATGAGGAGGAGAAGGCTCTTTGGCGTTAGTAATAAATGAAGAAAACTTGACAATTTCAAGATCCTATCTCTGCCAACACTCCTAACATAGCCGATTCGGAACCTCTTGAGGAGAGTTATAACGAACTACTATCAAATTATAATAATATACACGACCAACTTTTAAGCCAAGTAAAACGCAAATTCCAATAAAAATAAAATTATTTTAGATACATCCTATAAAAAATAAAGTTTGGCCACCCTGCAGGTGGATAACTATCTTTCAATAAAATAATAAACTTAGGTCAGGGTTTCTGATTTATTAAGAATATAATTTTTCCCTGAGAATTGGTTTGGCGGCAATTTACAAAAGGAATTAGCCAAGTATAAACATTCGAAGAAAGAAAGGAGCTACAGCATCCCATCTGTCGTGACATTTCCCCTTTCTTTTTTCTAATAACAAAACGTGGGCCGTCTTTTAAGATATAAAAGTCACATGACAAGAGATGCCGCCATTTATTTGTAAATGACGTTGCTGCTCTCCTATCCGCATATGTTCCCTTACAACTTATATATGTGTGTGTGTGTGTGTGTGGAAAAGATTTCCAGAATGTTTATCAGAAATCTTTAAGAGCAACCCCTCCATTTTTTTCTAGGACTGTTTCATGTTGTTTGGTTTTTCAAGACTTTTATAGGTTATTAAATATTAGAGAAAAATAGACTTTGGAAGAATAATTCACATGCGACAAAAAAAATATGGAAGAATTTTAAACTAAGTTCTAAAAATAAAATTTAAACAAGTGATGAAAATGATGATGAGCCCCTCTTATCTGATAAGGGATTCAATTTCATTACATTGATACCTCGGTCAAAAAAGGGCCATTTGAAAAGCCGCTAACAAGTTAACCAAGTTGATTTATGTTCCCTCTCCATAAACAAACGACATACGTATTCATTATTTTCTTCTTTTATTGAGCGAAAGAGAACATTAGACTCCGAATAAGAGGCCATTTAATAGTGATAAGTGACATAAAAAAAAAATTCAAAGCACAAATAAATTTTTAGTTTCATTCTCTAAAACGAAATTAATTGATTGAACAAATGGATAATACAATTAACAAAAGGAAAAACGATCATATATCAGAAAGAAAAAAAATTCTAATTCTAGTGGATCTTTTTTTTTTTTTTTGTTGGTCTTTTGGCATTGAATATCATTAGACATTGTTAGCCAATTAATGTGAATAAATTTTTATAGGCTTGATCAAGAATTGAGTGTATGATTTACATAGTGTCATCAGGACTGAGTTTTAAAGTTGGAGGATTTATGGGCTTTCAGATGAATGAACTGACTTCGAAATTTTTTATTTTATCTCTCTAAAAATAAATCGGGAGTGGCCTCTCGTCAACTTTCACATATTAGGTTTTTTAGAAAAACGTTTCGGGTAAAGTACTTCTTTCGATTGCGAGAAATAGTCCAAAAGTTTTGCTAATGTGTGTATATAAAATTTGATTGATCTATATTTAAGCGTGCTCGAATTATTGTGTTAATCAACATGCATAATTCGAAAAATGGTATTTTCGGACTCCAAAACGTCAAGAATAATCAAAATCTCGAGATCAAAACTTCTCTCATTGTGCGTAACGTTATCAATTCATTCTAAAACAATGCATTTTTTCCTAATAATAATTTTTTTTTCTAATTTATGAGCTTGTGCCTATTAACAACAATTGTGCATCTTGGAATTATTAACGAAGATGACCAAAAGGTGGAGGTACAAACAAATATTTTTGAAAAAATGAAAAATACTCTAATAAAAAATACAAAAATAAAAAAAAAATATATGTCCTAGACGAGATAAGTGAAGGGGGAAAAGGCAAATTACAAATAACTTGTTTCTTATCATTCGTTTCTTAAAGTTGAGGAGACAACTTGAAAAATAATAGAGATATACACCTTCAGTTTACATTACCCCTTTTATAAATGATGTAGTAGAGTACACTGTACATACCTAAGTGATTGTTAGCTAGTCTGCTAATATTCACGTAAAGATAGGTGGCTCATTTTGTCTCTATGCCAACAATCACGTACGCTAAAAAGCACGTCACTATTTTTATATCTTCTAATAGAGAGTTGAGTCATATTTATAAGAAAGTGATTAGAATTATACACAAATAAATGGAATAATAAGAACAATCTATTTGATTATTTTTTCTCTAACATTTAAAATTACTATTGATTTATTTAAAAAAAAAGTTTATTTTTGAAAATGCATAATTTTCCTAGGCAATTCCTTAATTTTAATGGGATTTTCAAAAATTTATTTCTCCATAAGAAAATGGAATTTGAGAAGAAATACTTTTATCCAATTTTTTCATTTCATTTGGACCGTATATGCCATTCTACAAGGTAACCCGTTTATATACAGAAACACCCACCCAGACGACTTTTATTGACAAGTTACTTGATTTCCTATCTCTAACTCCTCCTCCTATTTCTAGCTAGCTCCAAATTCCATTTCCTTTAATCCAACTTATACAAGGGGGGTTTGAGGAGAGACTCTTCCAGCAGAAGAGAACATCATTGAGAGGGAATCCCTCTTTATGTACCTTCCATAGAACAGGGTGTCAAAGCAATCAAGCCTCTCCTAACTTGGATTTATTTTTATATATATTGGGTTGGCCAAAAAGTCCGTTCGGTTTTTATCGTCACGAAACTTCAAGCAGTCTAATATGTAGCTAACTTCAG
>JAAAKE020154669.1:0-12445 GCA_010014785.2 Anisolabis maritima
CTACAGGCTGACTTCCTCCCTTTTCACATATCTCTGGCCTACGGACAGCCACCTAGCTCAACGTGAAGATTTTTTTTTGAACGAGGAAAAAAACACGACGGTCTGTTTTGGTGAAATGTAATATAATATAAAAATATATATATATAAAGGATTGTCTACTCTCAGCTCATGTCGTTGTTACCACGCAAGGTGTAAACCTCTGAGCTAAAAAGTGTCTTAAAATTGTTTAAATTATTTAAAATGTATTTTTTTTTTTGATATTTAAGCATAAGGTCCTATGAACATATAATAACCAGTAGTCACATGCCACCAGGAAGAACAGGAGAAGCAGAGAGTGGAGACTTTAAAGGTGCTTGTTGAGTTTGGATTTGAAAGATTGGAGATTTTAGGGAAGATAGTAGTAGGGAGGTTATTACAATCACAGGCGGTCATGAGGATAAAAGAAGACTGGAATTGACTAGTTCTACTAGTCGTCGCGACTAACGGCCTGGGGATGTTGGGACGATGATTTCCTTGTATCGCGAACAAACGTCGCTTTGGGAGGAATGATGAACTTTAATTCAACAGAACATCAACCATGGTAATAACGTTACCTGTAAAAATGCAATGCTATGGTCGAGTGACTACAAGAGGGCAGTTAGAGAATCGTCTCCGATCGCCGCACGCCTTTGAATCGTGTCAAGGAAAGAAAGACCATGCTGAGAAGCCCCTATACATAGGTGGTACCCATACTCAGGACCCGGCGAATCTGAGCCTTGTAGGGTTAGAAGTTGTTGAGGGGAGAAATACTGCTTGGATCTGAAGAGGAAACCAAGCTTCCTGCTCTCTACAACACTTTCCTATCCTATCCTCCTGTCTTAATATTATTTATATATTTGAAAAAAGGAGCATATTAAATAACCCAGTGATGTTAAAAAGAGATGATTGCATCTAATTTGTAACTTCCTTTTAACTTTTTATTTCTCTTTAACGTCTAATCTAATTTTTTTACCATAATTTAAGAATTTTCAATTTTCTTTAAAAAGACGCTTTTCTTATTTCATTCAATTCAGAGCAAATATTCCAATTCTAATTTTCAAAATGAAGTGGTTTCTTTACGAATTCCTCTAAATATTTTAAAAATATATGAGAAACATTAATAGACAAATGGTAATCAAATATTTTACAGCCTCTCGGCGCCATTTTGAAATCGCTTTTCGTATGTTTGACCTGAATGGTGACGGAGACGTTGACAACGATGAGTTCGAGAAAGTCGCCACTTTGATTCGCCACCAAACGAGCATCGGAAGTCGGCATCGCGATCATGCTAACACTGGAAACACTTTCAAGGTTTACTCTCTTTCTAAGAAATATATTTATGAGTTTAAGGCCTAGAATACACATATGTTTATATTGGGCTTTGCTATAATAAAAGCACCAGGAAAACTCAAGCTGAGCTAGATCACTATCAAATGTATTCATACGGAGAATATGCTGTAAATGAGCACGTAACGAATCATGCTATTTTCACAGTATTTATATATTCCAGACCTAAAGCATCCTTAAATAAGAAAAAAATTGGGACTGGCATCGAAAAATTTGGTGGAAAAAGCGAAAATTGAATTTTATACCTTTCTTTATTGAATTTGAAAATTTTTAGTGAAAACTTTTGTATTTGATTTGCTAAAGTTTACAAAACAAGTATCGAGGGATATTATATTTTATTCTCCCCCTTTCCTCCCTTATACTCGATATACTCTAATTCAGAAATACACCTAAAGAGGTAAATAAAAAAATAAAAAAAAAAACAAGAAGGAAAAAATTGGGTCATTAATGGATAAACATTAAATGAGTATAAAAACTATAAGAAGAGAAGGCTCTGAGCCAGAGATAATCTCTAAAAAAAATAAGATATCATTTTGGCGCGAATTCAGGAAAAATAAAAAAATCGAACAAAATTTCTTATTTGTTGCTTGGTAATAATGCCATGCCAAGGGACGTTAGTTGTTCGTCAATGTTTTAGATATTTAATGTTTTATTTTGTATACTATCAATATGTGCTGACTTTAAGTATTAAACTTTTTTCATATAATAAGGGATATTAAATGCAAATTTAAAAAAAATTATATATATATATTTAATATTTAAGATTTTAAGATAATATAGATACAATATTTATTACATAGCTTTTTAAATATGTTTGATTATTTATATTTATACATATTTTATTTTTAAAGAAAAATAATTTAATTTTTTTATTTTAGGGTGTGAATTCAGCATTGACAACTTATTTCTTCGGGTCGAAGAAGGATCAGAAATTAACTATTGAAAAATTTTTAGATTTCCAACAACAATTACAAAGAGAAATTCTCAGTTTGGAGGTAAAATAATATTATTATCTGTTTTGATATAAATATCTGATAAATAATATTTTATTGCATAATTATACTGATCAAACTCATTTATCTGAGGTCAAGATCTTTAAAGTTTTATGTTTAAATTAAGACTCGATTTCATAATAAACTAATCACTTTATTTTCTAGATCTAGTTGAATATTGATTTCATATAATGGAAGTTAGTTCAATTGTTGTGTTGAAGATAAAGGAGAATAAACTGTGTGACGAGTGTCATACTACACATTTACAAATAAAAAAAGTTTTATCTTTAGTTGAAATATGGTTTGATTCCCGGATGTTTAGAACATTAAAGCAATTTTTTCACATTATGGATACAAAACCAAAGATAAAAAGGTTGTTATAATAAAGTAGTATGATTATGAAGGCTATATATTTTAAATAAATAAGGACAGAGTCTAAATATATATATTTAAGATGCCGACTTAAAAAATAAAGGGTATATATAGAAATAGAAAGAAAGAAGGGCGAATATAGAAATTTGACTACATGTAAATTAATTGCTAACCAATTATTTTAAATATTTTTTATTCCTCAGGCGAGAAACGATCAAGAAACAAGTCTCTCTCTGATTCAAGGATCACGTGTACAATTACTATCTAATATAATATAATGCAGGGTAATAAAACAAATAAAAAAATTGGAATTGTTAATTTTAAAGAAATAAATTAGAATTGAATCAATCCCTTTGTAGCAGAGATATGAGGACTCTTCTTTCATGACCCAAGGGACAATCAAAACCAAAGAAAATAGCAAAAAAATAAACTAAAATTTAATAATTGTTAAATAATTTTAATTTTTTTTTTAGTTTTTGCGAAAAAGGCCAGATGAAAATGGAAATATTTCTGAAACTGATTTTACTGAACTTTTATTGGCCTATGCAGGATATCCTCAGAAGAAAAAATCTAGGATGATTAAAAGAGTTAAAAAGACGTAAGTTTGCTCTTCTTCAATTAAATTAAATTATATGTAGCCGAACAAATGATTTTCAGAAAGAGGAGCAAGTTTCCTTAAAACCGAAGGAACAAAAAAAAAACTTGAAATTTCAATAGAAACAAGGAAAATTCATTTAAAGATTAAAAAGTTTTTTATCGAATTTCTCTCATAAGAATCACTTCTAAAATGAGAAAAACTATGTCAAAAGGCCATATCACAATATTTTATTTAGGCCCTTCTAAAATAGAAACCTGGCTACTCTTTTGTATATGAGGTTAATAATTAAAATTAAAATTAGATATGAAATAGCTGGCTGGCCACTTGGACTAGGAACTAGCTGACCTAGTAGATAAGGAAATAGCTGGTCCAGTGGAATAATGGATAGGACCTAGTAGAGTAAGGGATGACTGGTCCCATGAAATATTAAAAAAAAACTTATTAATATTAATATTATGTTCATTCATCAAAACCTATTAAATTTTAGTGCGATTTCAAAAAAATATAAAATTTTAATTTTTTCGTGATTTTTTTATTTTTTAAATAAAATGGATTCTTGGTGACGTGTTTTTAAACTACCATATTTAAGTAAGTTAAGTTTACTAATAAATAAATTTTACTCCTTTAGGTTTAAAGAAAGTGGAAAAGGCATAAGCAAAGATGATTATTTGAAATTTTTTCACTTTCTCAATAATATTAATGACGTAGACACAGCGTTGACATTTTATCATATTGCAGGGGCTTCCATTGATCAAGGTAATCTTCGTCCATTATTTTTTACTTTCTCTTTTTTCTAAATATGCTTATTCTTTATCTTTTAGCTACTTTGAAACATGTCGCCAAAACCGTTGCACATGTAGATCTCTCCGACCATGTGATTGATGTCGTTTTTACTATTTTTGATGAAAATAGTGAGTTCAACAACACTTATGTTCATTTTTCATAAATTCATATTATTTTTATTAATAAATTTAATCTTTATTTAAGATTATGTATTTTATGTTAATTAAAGTTCAAATTCGCTTATATAAATCCAGAGATACTTTACTTTAGAATTTCAAATAATTTCTTAAGATCTTTGTTTTTAGTGATTCTTTTTCTGCATTTTGTTAGTCTCATAATCTGTGTAACCCTCGCTTCTAAGATCTTTTTCAATTAAATTTGTTATATATACGTTTATATATACTATCCTCGCAAAAGAATTTGGACAACCTATATCTTTTGTTTGTATAATTAGAAGACCTAAGTGAAATTAAAAAATCATCAAATTTTATTAAGTTTTACCTTTTATTAAATTTATTATTTTCAGATTTCATCTACATCTTCTAATTATCCATAATAATGAAACCAAAGATATAGGATTGTCCAGTTTTTTTGAGGAAGATAATATATATTTGACCGTCAAAAGCGGAATATCAGTCAAAATCCAATTAGTACTAGCTATCTATCATTAACTTATTTCTCATAGAAATAAGTCAAAGAAAATATTTTTCAACATTTTATTTGGGAAGGATATAAAACAGGAGCAGACAAATCACTATCTCCAGAAAACTTATTGAATATCCAATCGTCTAGGGTCAAATTTATTGTCTCATCATCAGTCAAAGATTCATTATTATGTTCCTGGAGTTAGTTATTAATAAGATGATACTACACAGGCATATGAGATGTATTATATTAGAAATAAGTAAAAAATAAACTAGTTCTTACTAAACAAATCGGGTTTAGACGATAAAAAATACATGTATATATATATATATACATTATTTTGGATCTGTCTGCTTATTTAACTAAAATTTAAAAAAATATATTTTTTAATGAATTCTAGTGGACGGTCAATTGAGCAACAGAGAGTTTGTGGCGGTGATGAAAAATCGTTTGCTGCGGGGTCTCGAGAAGCCTAAAGACACGGGATTTGTAAAACTAGTTCATTCAATTATGAAATGTGCCAAAGAAACCAGACCTTCACTCCTTGAATTTTGAATCTCAAAGTATTTATTACCTATTCTTTCAAAAGCACTTAATATTGTCTCTCTAATATAATGAGATTTTATGGAACTTTGGGGTTTATATATTAGCATGTTTAAAAATACATTTTAAATATTTCTATATTAAAAACTAAACAAAAAAAAATTTCCTCTGATAATAATCTTTATCGAGTAATATCATGAAATAGATTTTATTAATGAAGAAATCGATTCTCAAAGTAGATATAATCTACTATATTCTAGCGCAATTAATTCAAAAAACCAACTATCGTTAAAATAAAATTTTTTTTAGATAGTTTTAAATGTTACATCAAAAGATTTAAATTTTAATAAAGATTAAACTCAGCAAGAAATAAATGCTGCTTATTTATTTTCTTAGCGTGGAATGTTTCTGCCTACAAAATATTATATTATAAAATCCCAACGTTCCATAAAGTAAAACTAGTTCATTCAATTATTAATGCAAATATTTCCTGATAAAAATATTCATGTATTTCAATGTATATTATTGTATAGTTTATTTACTGCTATTTAAAATCTACTTATTAAATATATATTAAAAATAATTAAATAATTAAATCAGCCTTTCCAAATTAGTTTTTTCACAATATCTTCCCTCTTCTCATATTTCCCCATCTATTAAATTTCTAAGGAATATTATCAAGGTCTAATTATAAATAATTTGAAATAATAATAAACTCATATATTAGTTATTAAAAATTTTATTGATTCATGTAGTCTCTAAAAATTTTTCTCTTAATTAGCCAACAATATCAGTATGAGAAAATTAGAATTCTAATAGAATGATTGTGTTTTATTATTTTCTAAATATCAATTGGTTATGATAAGCTACTATCTATATTCATTAACAATGCAATTTAATTTTATCCTGAAATATCTTTCAAAATTACAAAAAACCAGGGATGAGAAAAAAACCTCAAAATATATATAATAATTATTTAATTTATATAAAATTATTATCAAACGGTTCTTAGTCTCGCCACAAATGTCCACATTTACAACATTTATAAAAAGTAGTCATAGGTTCATCAGCAGAGCGAGTTTGTAATTGCATAAAATAGGCCCTTTGATGAGAACATGTGGGGCATCGTTCCTCCGTAGAATCGACGTTCTCCCAAGCAGCTGCACCACCCATAACATCGTCGACTTCCTTGAGTTTCGGGAAAATAGTTCTCACTATTTGTTTAGTAATGTTGTAAACATATGGACAGGTCGGGCACATATATCGCAAGCATTTACTACCCTCTTCGACGCCAAGCATGTTACCACAATGGGGACAGAATTTGAACATGGTTTAGTCTTTATACAAGAATTTGGAAGTGAGAGGTGAGCCTAGAAATCTTCTTCGGTCGCTGAATGGACTACTCAAATGCTCTCGGCTACAGTAACGTTGTTCAATCACCTTGTCGAAGAACCTGCTAAGTTTAACACTTGAACTCGAACCTGCAGCCAGGGATTTCACTTGTCTACAATCCTGCCAATATGAATTTAATGAAAACATTATTATTACTAAATATTAGGGAGGAATAAAGGAATTAAGCAATGAGCTGTTTCTTAAATGAAACTCATTAATTTATTAGCAAATATTTCGATTAACATGATGTTGAGCTATTCAAGTGCAAAAATATAATTTAACGTTGGACACTCTTTGTTCAGTATCGATTATTCGATATTATACCCTTGGTAATCAAATAGTGGATATATCTGCCAGTCAAAATATATCGAATGAGTCAGAAATATGTCCATGTTTTATATATATATATTTATTATAAACAAATTTTATTTCATCTTTATAATCCACGGGCCTGAGGAAAGGAAATTTTTTCTTAAAAAACAATTTTATTTTTCCTAAAAATCAAAGTGATATACAAATGTATATAGAGTATTTATTTTTGCACTGAGGATGGCCAAAATATTTGCAAATAAATTGATATGAAATGGTGGACATCAATGGATGGCATATCACAAAAACTTCATATTGTAAGTGAGATAGAATGGATGCTATGGAAATTTTTATTTTTATAATTTGGAAAAAAAATTCCTCAATATAGGAAATTTACCAGAAAGATTTCGTCGGCTCCACACTCTTCTGCAATAGTAGAAATTTTTCTGTGACTATGACTTCGAACTTTTTGAGCTAAATCAAGTTTAGAACCAATTACTAATATAGGAATCTAAAAAGAAAAGAATAAATTAATTTTATAAATTTCCTACTTCAAAAAAAAATTCATTACCTGTGTTGTTCCCACAAATTGTTCTGGATCAAAACCATCAAATGCTGGAGTGGGAGTTTTCGAGTTGCCTTCTTTAAAAAGAATTTCTCCTAACCACTTATGAAGATTCAATTGAGATTTTCTATTGGTTAAATCATGAATTAAAATTATACCTGAAATTTGGTTAAGAATTTGTTTAATAAAAAGAATGTATCTATTTAGTTGAACCTTAAACTAATATATTTATAGTAACGCAGATATTCGATCATGTACATCGCGCAATATCAGGTGGAGCGATACATTGCTGGCTTTATCTCCATTACTAAGCAACTCTATACAACCCAGCTCCTCATTCCTATTCTTAATCAATTAAGTAGTTGTTTTTGGATGGCAGTCGGTTGGAATTTGGGCGAGAGAAAGAAACACTTGGTTCCTGTAGATTTTGAAAAAGATGGGTATCACTTTCTTACCCATGGAGAAAAATGGATTAATTTTTTGTGGCCGAGATAGGTTGAAATATGGTTATTGAATTCCGCTTCTTTTATTAAAGTGATACGTGAAATTTGGTTAAGAATTTGTTTAATAAAAAGAATGTATCACTTTAGTTGAACTTAAACTAATATATTTTAGGTTTAGCCTAACCTCATAATATTAATGAACTAAATTTGTGTTAATTTATATATATTAAGCTCCTATTTAATCTAGTCTCTGACAAAGGTCAATACTTTTCATATAGATAAGTTAAAAAATATTAAAATATTGTTCAAAATCTAATATTATTTAATATATTAAATATAACAAATCGAGAAAGACAACTATTTAATCAACAAATTTTTGCGAAAAAATAAATTATTTATATATAATTGATATAGAAAATATACCATTGATTTGATTATAAAATAGTGATCGTGTGTTCTTGTGGCTGTTGCTCCCTCCAATATCCCAAAATTCGAGAAAATAAGTCTTTTGCTGTGGAGTGCCTTCTTTGAACTCGTGGAGTTTCACTTCAACGGAAGCCCCAACTGTCCATGGAGGATTATTTATCGCCTTATTTTCACAAATCAAGTTGGTTAGTGTTGTTTTCCCAACTCCTAGAATTTTTATTTTATGCAATTAGTTGATTGATATAAATGAAAAAAAAAAAAATTAAAAATAAATACAAAAAAATACAATTTCTTCCACGTGTTTTGCAAATTATAATTAAAAATATGTAATTATTTAATATAGAGGTAAATATAAATTTATTATAAACATACCAGAATCACCTACAACTATTATTTTAACTTTGTCTATTGCAGTTACTGACATTTAAAAAAATAAAAATTTCTAGAAGAGAATGTATTTTAATAATATAATTTTATATGAAATGTCAGGAAGGGGATTTTGTTTTTATAAATTGGTATTTTCATGGGTTGAATAATTCATTGGAATTGAACAAGCGCTAAGTTTAAGCATAAATGTTTGAAGAGGAAGAGTTTAAAGGGTTATTTATTTATTTAAAAAATAAATTTATTAAAAATAGTACATCTATTTATAATTAATTAAAATTTCATAAAATAACTGGTATTTTAATCATTTAATGGGCAAGATGAAGCTAGAGATAATTTCTAAATGGCAACATCACATTGCCAGCTAAGTTTAAAAACAAACGGAAAATTGATTTACATTAAATAATTAATATCTTCGTATTTTTGGGTTAATTAAAGCGAAACTCGTGAGGATAAAGATAATGAGTTGGGGATTTTAATTATATATAGATAAATAATGAGTAAATAAAAGAAAATATAATAAAATGTCTTAACACGAGCACAAGTTTTAATTAATTTATAACTCCTAAACTAGAAGATTGGCCCCAATGAAATTTCCATCCATAGTCTACTGAATTCTATTATCCCTTCTACGATATTTCACTTACCGGACAGTCCCCGTCAGAGGAAGTGAAAAAAATAAAACTACCCTTTCATTAATGCATCTCATTATCTTTATTTTGCTTTAATTAACCCAATCATAACGGAGATATTAATTATTTAATATAATTCAATTTCTAGTTTTTAAACAATGCGATTTGCCATTTTATAAATAATCCGCTAGCTTCACCGTCCTATTTCATGGTGCCCAATGACATATTATAAATATTTAAAAAATAAGTGATTTTTATAAGATTAATAGGAATTATATCTGGCTGTAATACTTCCCTAAGCTTTTATAAGAAAATATTTTTATAAATAATCATAATTTATTGTTTAGGGTGGATTTATAATAATAGTGTATTTTTTAGTATAACGTTGGCTATTTTATTTTTCAAAATATAAGTGCTAATTTCACTTAACAAATACTAAACATTTTAATACAAATATTCGTTTTCATTAAAAAAAAAAAAAAATAAAATAAAATAAAATAAGAAATTAATTAAACAGAAAACGGTAAAAATTAATATATTTTAATATTATAGCGAATTTTATTAATAAGATAATTTTTTTTCAGATGAACTTTATTAAAAATCTAACCTGTCTATTGACAATTACATCAAAAATAAAACCAAATATTTTAATTAATTCCAAATGCTATTTTCACCATATGACGACAAACAATTGCACAAGAGGTCTTCCTTTATTCGGAATGGGCAAGGACAATTTACTTCTAACACAAACCCCTATAATTATTCCTGTCAATGGATTGAAATACAAAGGCAAATTGCAACGCCGATGTAAGGATTGTTTCTTGGTAAAACGACAAGATCGTCTTTATATTATGTGTAAAACTCACCCGAGACATAAACAGGCAGCGCTGAAACCAAGAGAGGATAAAACCTGGATAGTATCTCATATTATGCAAACCAAAAAAAAACCATGGTGAAATTGAATTGTAAATATTTTCTTTAATAACTATAAAATTACATTTATATTTAAATTGATAGAGTGTAACAAGTTTTTAAAAATAAAAATAAAAAATTATTTTGTACAATTTTAATATTCATCATCATCATCTTCTGTATTAGCGTATATAGATTGATTCCGTCTTTTGAATTTCTTAGCCGATGGTAAAATTTCTATGCTATCATTAATTTCTGAAATAAAATATAAAAATAATTAGTTTCATCTTTTGGTTTGTAATAATATCCACATCTAAAGGGAAAAAAACTTTATTAAAGAAAGGAATGGACTTGATTTTGTCTAAAACTTTTGATGTGGGGTATTTCAATTCAATATTAATCCGTATGAAAAATAGATGCCGTTTCCACATTCCATATTTATTTTTACTACTTTTAACATATATATTTTATATTAAAACAAATCTAATTCAAACGAATAGGTCTCAAAAACTATTTGGAGTCAATAGAAAAAATACATGCCAGAAAGAATACATTATTTCATTTAGACTCGTGTCTTTTTGACTAATATATTTAAGAAATTAAATTTATTATATAAATAAATTTATGTTTAAACTTTACGTATTACTCTTATCCATTATAACAATGAATGAGGGATCATACTCATTACACACTCCTCATATTTCAATATTTTGAAAATTTATAAACAAATATTTGATAGTGAAATGAAAATAGTTATTTATTTTGTTTGTGAAAATTTCGAACACTGATCAAACAGAAATAGTTATCCTTTTATTAATTAGGTCAATGACTATTATTAGCCACAATTATAAAATAATATAATTGTGGTATCAGCAAAAAATTATTGAATACTCACTTCTTTCTCCTTGATTGATTTTATTATTTACAATTACTGCATTCTTTCCATCATCATCTTCTTGATCGTCAGATTTCATTTTTTCTTTATAATCACTCGTAGAGAAGACAGGCTCAGGGAGCGAAAGACTAATCCTCTTCGATGAGGAGGAAATGGAAATTGATGGGGAAGCCAATTCAAAACTGTTATCACATTCCATATCACTTTCCGTATTAAAAGACACTTGGGTTAGGTTACTTGATCTTTCCGGTGTAAGGAAACTCGGTAGTGAGCAAGTTGAAGCTTGACTGTGATTATGATTAAAACTATTATCATTTTTAAGCAAGAGTGCCAGAGGATCATCGATACCCAGTCTCTCACAGAAACTCGTCGTTTGTGGATTGATCTGTGCCTGTGCTTGACTCGTATAATTATTCTGTGAATCAGCATAAATGGGGGCAGTTTGCACGAAATTAAGAGGAACCATGAAATCATGGTTGAATTTCTCTGCAATGAATTCCATTTCCTCTCTATTTGGCGTAAACTCCCAGCGGCCAGTTCCATTCGGCCCAGGCATGTACTGTGTAACCTTTTTTATACTTAACAAATGATTCGTTAGATGCATTATCGTTAGCCATTCGAGATCGTATTCAACTCTGATCTCCTTATTTGTTTCAGTTGGCAAATCGATTATTTGTAAAAATCTTCTTTTGGGTAAACATTTGTCTAATGCTAGAAATTTTGTTTTCTTATTAGTTTTTTGTGATTCATCCTAAAAAAAAGAACAAAATTCAATTAATAAAATAAAACAAATCACCATTGCGATGTCTCTAGTAAAATTTCTTAAAATATATTCATTTTATTTTTATTTATTGCAAAAAAATTTTTTTTGTCATTTATATTAAATATATTTATCTTATTATGGAGCCTGACTGTGATTATGATTAAATCTATTATTGTTTTTAAGCATTATATATATATATATATACTCGGAAAACGTCTTTCTCTCTTTATATATATATGTAAATATATATATAAAGAGAGAAAGACATTTTCCGAGCTATTAGCGAACCAATTTGAAAAATTCTATTCATTGGTGAATAAATAGATTGCTTAGATTCTTCCACATAAATGGGGCAGTTTGCACGAAATTAAGAGAAACCATGAAATCGTGGTTGAATTTCTCTGCAATGAATTCCATTTCTTCTTT
>JAAAKE020154680.1:0-30937 GCA_010014785.2 Anisolabis maritima
CTACGGCCAGAGGTCGGCTGGGTTTGAGGTGTGTGTCTCCGTACACGTAAGCACCTCGGGTAAATAAACGGGGACTCTGGTAGGTGGGCCTATACGGTCCAAATGAAATGAAAAAATTTTAATTAAAGATTAGGAGAAAATGAAAATATATGAAAGTTTATTTTAATTATAAATGTAATAGAATATGTAGAATCAACTTATTAAATGGTAGGTAGTATTTGAATAACAATGTAATCAAACTCTCTTTCATAAACATCATCCATTTCTCAAAAGCTGATGATGGCTTTAAATAATATATTGTTAATTTGGATTTTGGATTAGTATTCTGAATGATATTATTAATAAAACTATCAATATGCAATTAAATATACATATGTAATTTGTAATTTAAACAAGGATGCGATAGAGGCTAAAATATTAAATTATATAATATTAATCGAATAGTGAAAAGTTTTTTAAAAGCATATTCCCGGAATAGGACTAATTAAATTGCTTTATTTGGATTTCCATAGATGAAAATGAGACGAAGCAAGTAATAATCTGAAAAATATTTATGATTTTAGATTAGAGATTCGCAGAAGTAATGTTTCTAAAGCCGGGGGTCTATGTTCATGGAGAATACCACCACCAGCTTCATTAGTATAAATGTGAATATTAATTTAAGGTATGAAAAAATATTCTTGGTTAATATACTAAATTTTTATTTGATGTCGTAAAATTTATATCCAATTTTAATTAAAACTAAATAATGATGTTTGAGAAGAGGAGGGGAGCCGAGAGCAGAATCCTTTCAGGACTATGTGGCTTGCTCGTCAATGCTAGTTCGTGTGAGATGACGATTTTTTGCCGGAAAATTTTTGCGACAAGGTCCATTCTATTTTCTAATATTATATAAAAAATTTAGATAAAATAAAATAATTTTATTTTCCTCTCATTTCGAATTTTTCACATAGAAAATAACTCAGTTTATAAAACGGTGTTAATTAAAGACGAAACATTATTTAAGAAATTAATAAATAATATGAAATGAAAAAATACCAACTAAGTGGAAAATATTTTTCGACCATCCTATTAATGAATACCATATTCGTTAATAATTTTTTATCTTTGGGAGGGAGATGCCTGAAAGCATACTAAGAAAATAAATTTTATTGAGATTTTTTTAATTTAAAAATTATATTTAAAGAAAAATGAATTTTTTTAATATTTAAAATTTAAATGGATTTCAAATAAGAGAATAACCCCCCCGCCAATATATGTAAAATATTTTAATATTTGATGCTCTTTATATAAAGTCAAATATATTTTTATTATTATATTCCTTTCATAAATGAATTTAAAATTATTCTCTTGATAATATTAATATTAAAATGACATATGAATATGTCAATTACCTTAAAATGGTTGCGTGAATTAGGTCTGGGTGACACTAGCATTCTCTTATTCACAAACGTTTACATAAAATAAAAAAGAAATAGATTCTGTGCATGTGCACTGACTTTTAGCTCCAAGAGGAGAGGAAGGCTCTCTCTGACTTGTTTGGATCTAACAAATTAAAGAAAGGAATTAGTCAAAACATTCCCCTTATTGTAAAGAATCAAAATAACTTTTTATCTTTAAATCAAATCTATCCTTATATATATATAAGATTAATTTTCATTTGATGAAGAATAATTTTTAAAAAATATTTTATTTTTCTACTCGCCCTTAAGTCATCCTTAAAAAAAATTCACTTTATAATAGTCAAGTATCAGTCTCTCTGTCCCGCCTTTTTGGTTGAAATTTTCGAATGAACCTTACTAAGAGAGTTCATTTCATTATAAATTTCTATTTTCATGGGGAGGAATTAATTTTTGAAAATAACAAAATTCTCATAAATACATAGGATTCCAATTGATTTATTAAGTTATTTGTAATTAAACTGCCTTATAATATATCTCATTATAGTCATATTACTCGTTGGGAGAATATTCTCAAGGAATTTTTCTATGGAGGGGAGTTACTACGTTTGTGATTAACCACTAGAATAATTTTAATTTTTTTTTATTAAATAAAGAAACTTTCAGGTTAGTTATAATTGAGTTAGGTTCGGAGTCGGCAACAAATTTCTCTATTTATAGTGAATCCAAAAAGTGGACGGTTGTTAAAAGGGAGTTTTTCTCCCTCAGAGCAGGTTTTAGCTACAATTCATTCAGATTAGGAATTGGCAATCTCTGGTAGGAATTTTTTTAATGAAAAAAAAATTAGTGAAAATAAAGATTATTAAAAAATAATTAAGGGAAAGTCAACATTAGAAGAGGCATTTATCAGATGTGGATTTTCGAGGACAATAATATATTTTTTTTATATAATAAAAAGGATTAATTATATCAATGACAATTCCCATTTGTTGATTTAAAGCCTTGGGGCCTTATCTCTTCGATTTCCTGTCCAATTTAATTTTCGTGATTTAATGACTTTAATCAAGAGGGACGCAGAGAAAGAAAACATGATAATATTCAATAAATAATACTTGTGAAATTTATTATTTTTCTAAACTAACAAATAATCAAATAGAATTTTTATAGAGGTATAATATATTTTAAAGGATAGCTTATTTGACCATAAATAATAATCTAGGTAAGTAGAAACAAAGATAGGAAAATTTATATGTATAGAAAATAAATGAATAATTAAAAATTCATTAATTCATTCGAAATAAATTTTTTTCCCAATCATTTGGAGGTCTGACAAATTCATTTAAATGAATAAAAAAAAAAATTAAATATTCACAATTTAATCCAAAAATATATCGAGTGTTAGTTACCAAGAAAAACCCTGTTAAAATTCATAGTGTAAAACGATAAATAAAAAAGGATTTCGTTTCAATCTATTCATTTCCATAAAAGCTTAACTTGCAGAAGGAAGGAAAAGTCCTAAATTTATGGGCTAGAGAGATTTCAATAGGGCGGTGTTATTATTAACACATTAAACTGTCAATGTCATCGGTAATTACCATATATCACCCATGGGGAGCCTCTCCCCTCTTCTTATAATTATGTATCAGTAGAGTGAATTAGGCGCCTTAATTGAAATGTAGTTTAAATGCTGTGGGAATTGGTGTGGGTGGCTGCCTCTTTTTATTCCTTTATCTTGGAATATTAAATCAGAGCCATTTGTAATCTCTCACTGGAATGTTCCAGACGAATTAATTAACTTGGAGCAAATTAATTCATTCAATTTTCAAGTTGAGTAATTTGATTAGGCTAAGGGGTGCTGATGCTTGAGGGTGATAATTTAAGAGAGGATTTTAATCGTTTAAGAATGATATTGAGTTATTGGAAAATATGGGGTGAGTTATAGTGATTTAAAAAAGGCAACGAAGTTGCAACACTTTCCCGCACTTTTTAGCCATCAAATTCGCTATGAATATAAGATGGCCGCTCTACGGGTCTATCAAATAAGTATGCCAGGCAAATTATGTTGATTTTATTGTTATTTTTAGGATATATTATTTTGATAAATAAATATATTTTCAATAAATAAATTAAAAAAAAAAAAAAAAAGTTTTCTCTCTATGTAGAAGTATCTTATGCCCAATTTATTTTTCGTTTTATTGGAATAAATTCGGTCCCACTCATCAAATTGTTATGAGAATTAGTCTAGAACTGAAGACAAACATCTTAATTATTATCACCTAGTTTCAAAAGATTTTGCAAAGCAGATCAAATTGGTCATAATGGAAAATGAAAAAAATGCGTAGCCTTTTTTTTTTATTAAAATATTTTTATTTACGCTTTAATAACCACGTTTCGACAGCAATTCTCTTTTCATCCGGTCTTTTTTCAATATACCTTTAATCTTGCTGACAACATGTGATTGTATATTGAAAAAGACCAGATGAAGAGAAAATCGTTGTGGAAACGCCGTCATTAAAGCGTAAATAAAAATATTTTAATAAAAAAAAAAGGCTGCGCATTTTTTCATTTCCCATTATGACCAATTTGATCTGCTCTCTTAAAAGAAATATAAAAAACTTCCCCTGTTAAATTTTTTTTCCTAAAATAAAAATTATTTCCTTTTCAAAATAAAGTTGTTTTTATTGTCTGTTGTTGAATGATAAACGATATCTCTCTAATGTTTCGACACCAGAGTCCCATTTATTCTGCAAAACAATCAATTAATAAAAAATTTTGTTGGAAATTGAAATTCTTTTGAAGGTGTCCCTATGGATGACTTAACAAACGATTGGTTGCTTAGCGGGGGCGCCTCAAGTCTTCACATTGTCCATCCATCAATCTTGTGATCATCTTTCTTGAGGGGGGGGGGCACCCGAGGGCTCTCTCTCTTCTCTCTTCGGGCATTCCAGCTCAAGGCGGGGGCTCACAGATACCATCGGGGCCGGTTCTCTTCCTACAGTTATTTTAATATATATCCGAAGAGAAAAAAAGTGCTTCTTATTAGAACACTCAAGAAGTAAGGAGCACAAACAGACCTAGGAAAATTTAATTTAATTCAAACGAGTCCTTTGAAATAAAATTATTATCTAGGGCTAATGTAATTTTCGTCAAATTATAGATATAAATTTCATCCCTTAATTAAGAAATTATGATTAGTAGGAGGAGGATTTTTTTGTCTAAGGAATTAATAAAATATCAAAAATAATATTTGCGATAAGTATTCCCAATTAGTATCGAATTGAATTAGTTAAATCAATTTTCACCGGACCCTTCATAGTTTAAAAGTTGAAATAGTATTTATAACCCAAGGAAAAAGTAGAAAAGTTTAGACTGTTTAATTATAATTCATAAGATCAATTTTTATGTATAACACTTTTCTACAGGATTTTAGAATTTTCTAGTATAAAATTTCAATCTTAAATTACAGTATTACATCATTTACACAGTGAAGAATTATATTTTGCAATGTGGGATGGATAGTGTGGACGGAATTAAGAGATGGAAGGACAAAGAGAGAGAGAAAGATTCTGAAGGGCGAGATGAACGTCCAAAACATCAGCGAATATCAGAAATTAAAACAAAGTTAAAAATTAAAAAAAAAAAATGTAAAATAAATGTCACCTGTATATGAATGTTTGAACCTAGAAAATATGTTTTTAGTCCACCAAGAAAAGTTCAAACCACACTGAGGAAGATAGGTTGAAATGGTATCGAAACCTAATTTGGTTTATAGAACTTTTTAAATAATAAATATAATTTTAAAAAAAAATTATATTTTTTATACTGAAAAAGCCTGAAATTTCACCAAATTAAAAAAAGTTTTTATTTAATTCATCTAGGCTACCAAATTGATACATTCATATTCAAAAATTTATTATTTGCTTTTGTCTATTCTTGAAGAATTCCTTTTTATATTATAGTATTATATTTTAATACTTTTAAACTTCAATTACTTAATAGGATGATGTAAAAAAAAAAAAGATTTTCAAAAACATAAGCATGGAATTAAAGTTAAATTTCATTAAGATCTTAAAATAAGCATTAGTGGAATCGTGCTGGTTGCGGGCGATATTTTGCAGGCGGAAAATCATCAAGAGAGAAGAGAATGCTGACGCGTGCGGGAAGGAGTTCCCATCAGGGCAGAGGTGACCCTTGCCAGTGACCCCGTCCAAGAATTAATGGTCCCAAGTCGTTTAGCCCAAATCCTATATGAGAGTTCTCGGAAAAAAGAACGATAACGAGAAGGATTCGACACTTCATATTAGCAAACCCAAACAAAACAATGACAATTATATTGCTAAGAAAGAAGTACCCGATGTACCAGGGGAAACGAACCGGGAAATGATTTTTTGATAGGTTTTGAGGGTTTTTATGCCTTTAATTAGATATTTTTCCCTAAAAATAAATAAACAATTAAATAAAGTTCACGGAGCATCGATAGATGGATAGTGTCCGAGCACTTCGGGTAAATAAACATGAATCCCGGTAGAGAATTCAACACCGACTTGTAGTCGGTATGAGAGAATTCTTTATAAGCGTCCCTTTCAGATGGCAGAGGATTTTTCCCTGAGGGTTTATCGTTGCAAAGTACGCATACTTAAGAAAAAAATGTTAGGATGGGAACTTTAGTTGCAAAATAAGAATATCGCCACGCTACGGTGGGATACTCAAATTCGTTTTGTCATAAATTATACAGTTATATTAATTTAAATATGTATTGCTGTGTTGTTATTTAATATATTGTAATATATATGATTATCTATTTATAATTAAAAAGACTCAATTTATAGAATTCTCTTTAATTAAATATGAATAAATGAATAAGAAATTTAATACCGATGATTTTCTGCTCTACGAAACCCAACCACCGAGATGAAGATTATATTTCTTCGAATTCATTTTATAAAATAATTTGTATCTACACAATAAAATTTCTTGTTTCTTTAAAAATAAATTAATAATCCTTTGACCCTTGATCTAATGTCGACGTTGATATGATAGTGAGAAAGGTCTAACAATGAAGAGGGTTCTTCACTTTTTATTATAAAAAAAAAAATATAAAAATAAATTGAAATCCGAATGAATAAAAATTTTTTGCAAATATTAATTTCTTATAATTGCAAGTTTTTTTTTTTAAGTCTTTTTCGGGATCTGAGGCCATTTAGACTCGGACCTTATTTATTTATATTAATTGGTAGCCAATATAATAGAAATACATTTTTGTCGCTCAGGACGGGAAGCGAACCACTGACCTTTGGTATGTGAAGGTGAATTTGAAATTTATTTTTTTTTTGTTAAGCTTGGTACTAGAGATACTGTTTTTTTCGTCACATCAAAAATTAATAAATAACTCTAGAATTGAGCGATTGTTCATTTTTAAATCGCCGAACACTATTCCCTGATTTGTTTGTTCGCAGAATATTGAAATTTTGATGATAAAGTGTGGTATGCCACATTAATAATTAAAATAACACATTAATTATTACCAAAAAAATTAGGAATTCATTTTCTTAATTAAAAGTACTTAAATATTCTAAAATACTTAAATATTGTAATCATTATTAACATAAACATATAATTTTCAATTCTGTTTGATTTTTTGCACCACATATTGTTACGCAGGATATGTTTTGAAAACCATTGTTGCTTCTTGCCTGTTTGAAAAAATATCAAAACGGTGTTTTGATATTCGATAGGATATTGGAAATTAATTTAATTGAGGTACAGCAAAAATTTTAAAAGATTCAGTAACTTGGAAAAAATTTCAGATAAATAATTGCACCACAGACATAAATCCAGTTCCAAAATTCCAGTATAATACATTTTCTTTTCCAAATTATTTTAAGATTAAGGGAAAGAGATTTAAAAATGTCTTTAAAAAAAAAACGAAATATATGAAGTTATTTAAACTAAATACGATGAGGATGTACTTTTTTTCAAATAAAAATGTAAATTAATTAATTACAAATTAATTAGATCACATTCTTAGGTATTTAAAATTTTTTCTATTTCTCTATCTCACATGTCAGTCGATTGTACTTTATATATATACTTTTTTTGAACTTTCACACAGACGAAGGGCGTTACATTCTAACTTCAAACCGGACCGGCAAACATGGCCTCAGGACTTTTAATAGAATAATTTGGACGTATACCTAATAAATGTCACTTTATTTATTAGTCACTCGTTAGATGAGGAGAGAATCAAGGAGGAGAAAGAAAAGTGTCCTTTCGGAAGTAAAAGGCTCCACCCTAGGACTCCAATTACCCTGAACTCTCTGATCATATATTACTTAAATATTCGAAGAATCCTGATTGGATAGCTAGCAGAATTTTAGAAGTGAAATAAAAATCTATAGGGCAGCAAACGGAAGTCTTCGGTTCTCATATTTCCTACATTCCAAAGATCAAGTAAGCTAAACCAATAGAGGACAAATAATATCAAATGACGCCTAAAATAAAATGAAATTAATGTACTATTTTAGAACTATCTAATAAATAGTTCATTTTTTTATTTATTTGCTACAAAGAATAAACTATTTTAAATATTAGATTAAATATATTTGTGATTGAAAAAAAAATTTTCTCCTAGGGTGAAAAATTGTCAAAAATATCATCAGTAACACCAACAAGTGCGCAACTAGCAAGAATTTAATTTTAATATAAACAATTCTTCTGCTACTCCACTTTTTAGAGATTCAAGTGAAAGGGAGAGCAAGCAATCTATCACCTAATGAGAGAAGAGAAGTAAGATTGAGTAACTAGTAAATAAATGCATAAAATGAAATTAAAAAAATAAACAACTAAAGGAGTCTCAATAATTTTCACAATCATGAATTAACAGGGCGAAATACTAGTACGCCGAATGAAACAATTACACTCGTAAAACATATAAACCTTTTAAATTAAAGATTTCTCTTTTGTTATTTGAAATATATCTGATTATATTATGAAATCTACAAGCACTAAGAATTATTAATATGAATCTCTGTGTCACAGATGTGACCATTTAGTTCACCCCATGTGGAATATATTTTAATCCTAATAGTTTGTGGTTGTAAATTAGAAATAGTAATATTGGATGGTGAGAATTCACCAATTAAACATACAAAATTCCCAATTGAGATGTTTCGACTTAATTTATTTAGTATTCTTTAGTCTATTAAGGCTACATGACAAACATTGAATTTTTTGCAATTATTTCATTTTATCATATATTAACATAATAAAATATCCAAGTATTTTTTGCTTGCGATTATTATCATGAATAAATAATATATTAATATATAAAGACATGTGTCATCATCCTAGTCGTATTTGATAAAATAAATACTTCAAGAGAGATAGCGCTTTTAATTTTGTTACTTATCTTACCCTTTCTTCTAAACGAAGAGAAGTTGAAGAGGGTTTAAGAGTTATATTTTTAAATTTTAGAATTTAATATAACATCCGATTTTCATTAATTTAATTAATTAAAATCAAAAAAAAAAAAATTTGATGTCTATCACTGACTAAAGGAATTCAATGCTTGATCGAAAAATAATATAGTATAATAACTTGGGAAAGTCGAATAGGTCATAAACGTAATTAAAATATGGTCCAGCCGAGCGATATAATAGATTAAATTCTTAATTCAGGTCTGACATAATTTATATCATATTATGTTCATAAATTAAATCAAGAAGTCTATTAATATGTATTAAAATATTTGTAGTATTCGGGTCCTCCTTTTGAGGTCGTGTGATCAAATATATCTACACTTTAAATGTATAAATAAAGACGTATATTAGAAAAAATTTTAGATTTTAAAAATGAAATCCTGATGAGAAGAACTCACCAATTTTTATTAAATATCATTTTTAAGATTTTACCTCATGAATGAATAAAATGTGATAATAGTCTATTGTGGTTTGCGCCAAAGTAAATTTAATTAAAAGTTTGGATGGATTTTTTTATCTTCTCCACTCCCTAAAAATATCTTAGTCACGCCCAAGCCTAGATCGCTTGAGCCTTATCTCTATAAATTCTGATTAACACAGATTGCAAATTTGAAATTTAGATTAATGTTTTTTTCCTTTTTAAGTTAAAATCTAAAAATATTACAAATTCTATAATTTTGATAAAAATAACTTTGATAATTTTTTTCATTAAAAAACCCTTTAAAAATCTGGAAAAAAAATTTTCACGAAATGGAAGACTTAATCCTCATTGAGTTGATTCTTTTTTTTAACCGAAGTTCAAGTGTTGAGATCCTCACTCGGGCTCGTTTCGTTTTTGGTCTTAAAATGTATTATTAGCCGGTGTGAGTTAATTACATTGAAGGCTAGCGTCAACCGAGAGGCGCGTCTCCGAGGTAATGGGCCCAAAGAGGGCCTCAAAGGCCTCAAAAAGGGCCTCAAAGGGCGCCCACTCATTAGACCAGAGGCCGCGACCTCATCGCCTGTCTATCTCGAGATGAGATATCATCTCACCCCACCCCCAGCTCAAGAAACTGGGATGTCAAAATCATATGATAGGATAATGATAGCCTCGTTAGTGGATTCATTCATTTCATGTGGAATTTATTCCGGTTACACAGACTCTTTAGATTATAATAGGATATTTCTTGCTTCTATTTAACAATCAGGAGTTGGAAATTAATTGGTTCAGGCACAAACAAGGGAGGTTAAATCTTATCCTTAAGTCAGAAAGACCCATTAAAAGTAGGAGTGAGAAAAGAGAGAAAGAGCTTTAGCGTTCAAAATATTTCCGGTGAGAGAAGAAAATTAAAATCAAAATCTTAAAATTTTGTCTTTATTCTTATTTAGTTGTTCAAATTTTTGAAATGTAATTAATTCTAGATTAAATCTAGTGTCAAACACTCCCCTCTTTTAATTGTCACGAACAAAAAAGCTTAATATTTTCAAATATTAATATTAATATGAATATCAGCTTAAGAAAGGAAAAAAAAATTTCGTGAATGGGAAAAATGAAATATAAAAAAAGTATTTTTTAAATATTTTAAATACTTTAAATTTAATTTTGAAAAAAAATGAATGTGAGATAGAGAGAAATCTAATAAAAGAAAGTGGCCCCCGTGACCGAGAGGCTAAAGATACTGACATTGTCAACATTGATAACCTTAAAAGGGATGTGGGTTCGGATCCTAGGCAGTCCGATGAACATTTATTTAAATCAATTGGATACCATTTGATCAAATCAAATAAATATGAGTGGATTACAAATATCGTAATAAATTTATGTATCGTTGAAAAGTCTATATGACCTTAGATGCCGAAAAGACTAAAAAAAAAAGGGTTAATGGATTATTATTAATTTTTAACCTAATGGAAATAATTAAATGGCACCAATCAATTAATATTACAAATCATTATATATTTAATATATATTGGATTCTTAGCAGTTTAAATAAATTTATACAAAGTTTAAAATTTTCACAGTGTAAAATATAAATAGAGTCAGTGTTTTTATATATAAATTTATATATATTTTGAAATTGCATTTCCTTAATTTACCCGTATATTATATATTTTCAAAGTTTATAGTGAATTAAAAAATATCAGAAAACAATCATGACAGAATACAAACTAATAAAATTAAACATCAAATATCCGCATATTTCTGACTTGGAAAAAGATCAGGCAAACTCAAAAAGGAAATGAACCTGAAAAGTCACAATCAGTGGCCGAAAAAATAAAATAATTCTTAGTTATTGTTTTTGGTAATTTTTTTTGGGACAAACAAAAATAATGGAACGGTAAAACTTATATTTTTTAAGGGATACCGAACTGAACCAGAACCAAACCGTATTGAATTGAACCGAGAATGCCCCATGAAAATTAATCTATATTGTGCATATTTGATATCTAGAATATTCACAAAATCCCATATGGATAGATAGGCTTTAAGTAATCATTTTGAAAGATTCCCCTGTCCTTCATATATAAAATTTATTTAAATTATATTGACAGCCAATTTAAATAAATGTGAACTGTTTAAATAACTGAAAAAAAAAAAACAAGCACAAAGAGGGGATATTGCTGCTAAGAGTGTATAGTTTAGCAAATTTTTTAAATAATATTTAAAATTGATTGAATAATTATACTTACAATTTATATTGTACTTATAAATAAGGCACTTGAGCGAAGTAAGAAAAAGTTGAGTAATTTGCTTAGTAAAGTTTGATATTGCCAAATAATCTTTTTCTTAGCCCATATCTTTTTGTTTTGTTTGCACTTCATATTTAGTTATTCCTCTCCCCTTCCATTTAGACACTTTGCAAACCCTTAAGATGGCGCATCCATAACTTTAGAAATAATGTTATATATAAGTGATAAACCAATAATATATTTACGACTTTTTATCCAAATATATTTCACTCTTCATTTTTTAGAGGAAAAAATAATTTGCAATCTGGGCAGATTCGGTGAATGGAGCTCCATAAATTATTTAACATCCCCTTCGGGCTTTTGTATCCTATTTTCCTATCTTACAGAATATGAAAATAAAAGTAATTTTCATTATAAAATTTTATTTTATTATTATTTTATTTTAAGAAATGAGCTGCAAATTAATATAATAATCAACAAGTGTCTTGATGGGTGAGGGAGGGATCGGATTGATTGCTCTTTAATCGTTGAACCGAATGAATGCATCCATCTTCCGATTAATTGGCTTATTATCTTCAGAAGTGTATTGTATGCTGAATGTGGAGATTATTATTATACTCAACTAATAGGCCAATATTATTGGGCACCTAATTGAGTCATTCAGACGAATGTGAGTCATCATCTCGACTCTCAATAGACATATGATTAACAGATTGAGTGCGTTTATAAAATCACACACACACACACACACACACACACATAAAAAAAAGCATATAAAAAACTCCCTGGTTATATTAATTGATGATTTGATTCAATTTATTTAGAAGCCGTTCATTGGGTTAAAAATAATATGAAATTTGATTCGTGATAATGAGAATTTTAATTTTGATTTTCTCTTATAAATATATCTAATAATTAGAGAAAAATCTTGCGATCACAAAAAAAAATAAATGTTTATAAATGAGATATAGCTACCCCTCTGCATCAATCATTTTAATTTCTCTATAAATAGCTATTTTAATTTGACGATTACCTTAGAAAATGCCAAGGTGTAGAAAAATCTATGAAAATTCATTTAATTTCAGTGAGTGAGAATGCATTTCGATTTGCATTTTGCCACCTGAAAGGCTGGCAGGCACATTTTTAACATCTTCTCTAATATCCCTGACCATGTGCATCATCACCACAATAGAAAACTTATTCTCACTTGGGAAGAATAAAGAAATACACTGAGATTACTTGGAAAATAAATTATCTTATCGATTTCTTTATTAATTTAGAAAAGAAAAGAATAAGATAACTTATTCATTTTGAGATAAAATTAAAACATAAATTCTTATGTCTTATAGTCACCACTATTTTTGTTTTATTATTAATTAAAAATATTATTTAATAAACCTTTGATTAGAAAATATAAGTCGAAAAATAATGAAGACAGTTAAGTCATAAATGAAAAAAATGTATTTTCATTTCTCCATAATTGAACCGAAATGCTTTTAGCGGGGAATCCAGTTCTCAAAATATATACTGTCATTGTCATTAACAATACTTAATGGGGTTTAATCTATTATCATAAATCTATTTAGAAATTCGATGGAGTGAGTTATTTAAGATTCTAAAATTATCTCTGATGTGCAAATTTAATTTGTTTAGACGGACCCTTCGTCGATTCGTTGGGCGTGTTGTCAATTAAATCCGTAATTAATTAAACATGATCAAGGTTCATTAGTGATGTGAGTAGATCCTGAGAACCTATTCTAAGAGAAACCGGGAAACATAAATGACATTTACAATTAAATCGAAAACCCTCAATGGAAACAAGTTAATGAGTGGAAATTAAAACATTCGGTTGGAATTCCAGTGTAGAGACTAAATAAGTTGTCCAATGACAAGTATTACTTAGGCATGATGACAAAGATTAATTACTCGCTGTACTCACAGCCTATTAGCGATCAGCTGGGAGAGAAATTGAATTTCTACCTTAAATGAGATTTTCTTTATTCTATTTCATTTTTGTCTATTTTATATAAATATTCAGAAGATTTAGTTTAGCTGTTGGAAATATTGGGTTTAAGGATATTATTTTCCCACATTTCAAAGGAATTTTAACAAGTCACCCTACACCTATTTTTTATACAAAATTAAGTAATAAAGGTTTTTGAATTTCAGCATATAGATAGAGACGATCGATTTTATAGGTGCATAGTTATTTAATAATACCAATTATTATTATTAATTAATAATAATATTAATTACTAGTAAATTATTTTACTATGGGGTATTACTTCTTTTTTACTTGTTGGAAGGTAGACAGCCCACATGACCCGTTCACTAATGGATTTTTAGATTAATGGAGATCGGAAGCATTTATTCGAAAAATCACTATTAAGTTAATCATTTGGGTTGTCAAACTTTCAGACAGCTAAAAAGAACAAATTTATTTAGAAATAAATGGGTCACTGTCATTTGAATTGTGATTATGATTTCATCCCCAAGAAGGAGGGACCTTGTAATTGGCACTTATCTCATGCTAATGGAAATTCCTAATTTTAGCTCCTGTCTATTAGGAGTCCATTTGGGAGTCAATTAATCCAAGTAAATTAATTAATTAAAACAAATATGGATGGCTAACGGTAATTTCTACCTTGATATATTTGGCTTACTTTTGTTATTTTACAGACTGTAATCTTCTTTCTTACATTATTATTATTATTATTCCAATAAATTGGGATTATAATAAATGCAATTGGGAGGAGAAACAAGCCCGCACAGTTTGATATGTGGGAAGAAGGTTGAAATAGAAAGAGTAAAAGAAATTCCAACGATGTATAGCTCAGGTTTTCGTCTACACACCAGTTGTAAACCAGTAAAATTTTCTGAGAAGTATCCAGGAGAAGGTTCATGAGACCCCGAGCCCTTTTCTCAAAATGGTCTAATTTTACATCATCTATGAGAGATTTGCGAGCAATTTCCCTGCTCCCCTACTCCTTTCTTCCTGAAAATGGATTCATATTCCGGTTATCTACGAAAAAAAGAAAATATTTCTAAAAAAATTCCCATAATGTTGGATTTTTTTCCTTGCTCTTGCAATTCTAATTTTGAAAAACTATAATAAATAAATAATGAGGTAGGTAACGGACTCGCAAATGAGGTTATAAATAATAAAAATAAGTCAAAAAATTTCCATATGATAAATGATGGGTACAATTCTTAGAGAAGAGGATAAAATATAACCTATTTTAATATTAATATCTCAATCACAAACATTTTGAAACAAGGTGAGAAATGTATAATATAATAGAAATGCCGTCTCATCCCCAAATAGCCCCATCGGCTAGTTATTAATAGCTGATCATTAGAGGGTTAACAGCTAGACATAAATGGCTAATATTTATAATGATCGATTTAAAAGTTAAAAATAGACAAAAGCCGATTGGGAATGGAAGCAGCGTGGCGGGTTTTGCGCATCGGCCCCCTGGGGGGGACCCGATTCCGTTTTATTATTCCAGCCAAAGAGGTATGGCTTTGATTTATTTTTTGGGGACCCCCTGGGGGGAGAGCCGCCTAATTTTGTCACCTGCTGCGGCCTCTCAGTCCGAATATAAATATACTATGTATTCATTCTACTTAATAGAAAAAACTTGATTATGTAAATGTGTAAATAGAAGGAAGGGTGTGACTATAAAGAAGCTAAGTGTAATTTGGTTTATCCAGCTACTGGAGTCAAATTTTTTTCAATATTAATATTATAATTTGTTTTTTTTTTTCGACGCCAAATGCCACCTTTAAATTAATTATGTACGACAATATTAATCCTTCCATCTTTATTTAAATTAATTGAGGGTCAGAAATGTTATAGCTCAAGAGGGAAAGCAAACTATTGATCCTTAAATCGTGAAATAAATCCCCCATTGTCTGACTTTTAAGATGTTAAATGTCGACTGGGGGGGTTTTTTTTTATTTTTATTTTTATAAATTACTATTTTCAAAATTTCCTTCTCCTTTTTTAAAAAAAAAAAGAATATCTCTTTAATGAATGTTAATACCAAATTGCACCTTCAAAAGGAAACCCTTTTCAAGGAATTTATTTTTTATTTCGAGTGCAATATCTTAGTATAAATATATGGGATCTTTAGATTGTTTGGGCCATTCTTTCGAAACTTTTAGTGAAAAACCACATCTCTTTCCAGTTCGTATAACCCTCATATTTTATATAATAAAATTTTTAAAAGGCTAATAAATTAAATATAGTTAGTTTAGGAATCATAATATTATTTCTAATTGAATATTATTATACCAGAGATGCTATAAAATAATTTTATATTCCAAAAGTAGACATCGTTTATTCAATATTGGGTTTAAATATTTATTCGATTTTATAGTAAACAAACATTTCATTAATGACAATCTCTCCAGGAAAATAACTCAAAAATTTGAAAACATATTGACTCATATAAAATATTAATATTCGTTTTATTGAGGGTGGTAGAGGGCGAATTGCTTCTTTTTCAAGCGTAAGGAAAATAGCAACAGAAGATTCCTTTAAGAATTTATTTAATCTTTTGGCGATCGATTTCTTACAAATGACATGGCCTGAGAAAGTCTTGTCTATGATTTGTACGAAATCGATCGCCAAAAGATTAAATAAAATTCTTAAAGGAATCTTGTTATTTATTTACATTTTACTGACGATATTGACGATAACAGATTTGAAGCACTTAATCACACATAACGCTGTAAGGAATTTATAAAATTTTTAATTAATTATAGGTAGAGGTCGGAGGGAGGGACCGGCGAGACTGTAGCTTTAGGCCGGTGCGTTAAAAGGGGCTCGTAGGACACAAAAACCTCTTTAAAATTATTTTATTATTTATTCTTTTTTCTTTCAAACTAAAGAATTGTGCTTATAATTTATAACTTAGTTCCTGTATTGGTAAAAAAAATGTATTGAGATTTTTTAATGTAAAATATCTAATTAAATACGAATAAAAAATGCAAAATAAATGACTGTGATAATAGAAATGGAAATCTTATAATTTTTTCAAAAAGGTAAAAATTATTTTAACCATGTTTATTCAAATATCCAATTATTGTGAATGGATTTTGATTGGAGGCTCTGATATTTGTAGACATTTGGAAAATAATCTTTCTAAATTAAATATGCCTCTTGTATTTAAATAGGGAATTTTTAGAATGGAATTATTTATGAGTGTTGGTGAGATGGTAAGAGGCGCGTGTGAGAGTGGCGTGATTGAATATAATCACAAGTGTGATCATGGTAGTCGGCACTCGAGTGGTTTTGATGTTTCCCGAAGGGTCGATGTGGGATTTCTCGCCTCGTTAGCCTCCAGCCCTCAATTGCCTCCCTCAACTAACCAACCACCTCATGCAAACTTGTCATCAACTAAAATAAAAAATCGGGAAGCTCACGACTTTTGATTTTTGATTATTTAAAATAAAATAGCTTGAAATTGAAATATAATGCGTAAATGGAAATTTTAGCGACTTTATTTCAGTAAATGCTGTAAGATCCCATTTACGTGCCGAATCCAGTATGCCTATCAATAATTCTAATGTGTAAAAATTCTGTAAATTTGACTACATACCATAAAACAAGGATAGAGATATCAATTGTGAGCTCTTTCGATAGTTGTGGCTTTCCAGTGGTGTGAGCATTCCAGTTTGAGTATATTTTATATGAGAATTTCTGGTAACCCTAATTATTAATATATGAACGATAAATAATAATTGTCCGTCTTTAATCAATACAAGTTTCATGATTAGAGGAATATCTTTAATTTTTTTTTATTTAATTATTTGGAAACATCTATTATTATTTTAAATAAAATGAATATAAAAACTAGGTCAAACTTGTTGAAAAGAAAAATAATGTAACAAAAACAGTAACCACTGAAACTAAATAATTAAAAAAATAAAATAAAATAATGTATCTATTTTAATTAAAGTGATTTTTATTTTACAAAAAAAAAAAAAAAAAAAAAAAACAACGGCACTATGGCGCCGGGGCAAAATAGCCACTGGGAGATTTGTTTGTCTTGATGATGTCGGACAATTAAATAACAATACGGAAATAACGAAGAAAGAAAAAATAAAGAAAAAGACAAAAGTTTTAATTGCTAATAGTAGAATGAAAACCACTTAGAAACTTAAACGATTCCGTTGAATTAATATTTTCTATTAATATTATTTTTATATTTTATAAAAAATTATCTGGGAAATAAATATTTATTCTCAATTTTCCAAAAATGAAAAATACCTCGATTTTGTGCTCCACAGTAAAGAATCGGTCAAAACTTCATGTTTGAGGCCTAAAATCATGGTTTTGATAGTGTGTTTATAAACTTTTATTATGTTTTAGATTTTAGAACTTTTCAGAAAAACACATTTTATTCATCATGTTTTTCGGACTCATTAGGTGTTAAAACATAAAAAAATAAAAACGAGAAGACAAAATTTTTCCATATTCCACACTCTTACGGAATGGGGCAGTAGAAACGTAATTATAGTCTATGTAATATTTTTAATTGATTCTAATTTTAATTTTTTTTTAAGTTCTATTAATTAGAGAGATGTTTCCATTCACAATTTAAAATCTAAGACGACAAAATACAATCAACATAATATTTTTAAGTTTTATTGAATACTCACAATATTAATACTAATAAAATCATGAAAGTCTTATTTCTGAAATTAATAATTTTATTAATAAAAATTTTATATATTTTTATGAATGAAATGTGAAAATATGTTGAGCACTCTCTCTAATTATATACAAAGCCATCTATATAGTTTCAATTGAGCAACCTTGAATTAAAAATTTTATTTATCAGTCCTCGAAAGATCAAAAGTTTTCATTAATTTTTACTTAAACCTTCTCCTTTCATAAATCACAATATGAGATAGTATGTTTTGACAGACCTCCCAAAAGATTAGCCTATTTTTAAACTAAGCCTATCTCGTTAGTATTCGTGACCTGGGCTACTTTATTTAAAAGTAAACTTGTTCATGAGAAACAGTGAATAGTTTATCGATTTCTTATACCAGAATAAATTGGAGGAGTTTGAATTTAGCTCCTTATTTAGGCCAACGACTCTATGAGCCATCAGGAATTTTATTTAACTTAATTTACATTTGAATGTAATGGAGTATTTATACTTTGGGCATTCCTACCAGGATCCACAACTGCAAAATTTGTCATAAACTAAATGGGCCTTATGCTTAGAAAAAAGGAAATATTATTTAAAATAGCAAAAAAGATGTAATCTTAGCTTTCATTAATTCTCTCTTCTCATTTTATTGGGATATGAAAATCTAATTTTTGACAATTTTTTGCCCTGAGGAATGACAAGATTGGAGATCGAAACGTTGAATTCAAATAATAATATCAAATAATTTTCCGTACTGGCTGAATAATTCCAGTCCTGGTTTTTCCTAAGTTTACAGCAATAAGTTCTTTATTTTATTTTTTATATTAAATAAATTTTTTTAATGAAACTAATTATATACACTGCATAAAAGACCATGAGTAATATATACGTATATTCGATAAACCACATATATAATAATAATTAAATTTAAAATATAAAAAAAAAAAAATTCTTGTTTTGACTCTTTATTGTAGAAAAACTTAGTCCAAAAAGAAACTCAATTATTTTGATTGTACTGGTATATAGATATAGCAATATTTCAAAATGGAGTAAAATAAAGATTTGCACAAGATTGTTTGTGACACATTAATTGAGTTTGTTCTCCTTCACACGTTTATTTTGAATGTCGTTTGTCATTTTCCACTTATCTAAATTGTTTTTATATATTTTTTAAAGAAAGCAAGAAACTCTCTCGACATAGAGCATCTGTATTTTTGTCATGGCTGGTTTTTTTTTTTCTTGGTTTGTTTGATTTGAAATGCCACTGAAATATTTACATGGTAAAAAACGTCCGCGTGCAGGTAGACAGAAAAGAAATGTATTTTTAACTTATTTAGAATGCTCGCTTGTTTATCACTAAAATAAGTAAGACATCTTATGCAATTTGTTTATTAAATGAGTGGATATACGGCCCCTGATCTAACCACCAGAAAATAAAAAATCTTTCCATTTAAACATATAGGAATCATAGGCGTACGGAGAAAGTCATCAGGGAGGAGGGGGCGGGGATTAGCTTCTAATATATAGATCTATATATATATTGTAAATATAATATATTTATAATTTTGGGTGTTGCCCTTTCCCTTGGTGTAGAGGTTGAGGTCTCGCCTCACATTCTAAAGGTCAGTGGTTCGCTCCCCATCCTGGGTGACAAAAATTTATTTTTATTTGGCTACCATTCCGAAGAATAAATAATGACGGAGTAAATGGCCTCAGATGCCGAAAAAGACTTAAAAAAAAACTGGGTGTAGATAGATAGTAGAATGCGATTGTCATTTATATATTTTCTTTATATATATGGTATATTTTAAATAACACTATAAATAAAGATATTTTTGGATATAAGTGGCCTCTTTACATGAGATAATTTACTAAAGACGACTCATGTGACTGGTGACAAGGATAAAGTCAAGCAAGAGCAAATTATATCAGAAGTATTGTCAGCCTTGAATAAATCTTATACCCTTTCTAAACAAGTAAATTTGAAGATAGATTGAAGATCCATGAGAAAATGGTTTTAATTAATATTAATTAATACTAATGAGAGCCGTCAATCTCTGGAATTCCATTCCGCTAGTTGAGGTCTGGAATACTCTTGGGGTGTTTGAGGGTCCTACGAGTGAATTTGAATATGAAGGGCGGTTGACTCACATTATATTAAGTTTGTATTTTATAATACGTATATATTATATTTTATTTATTTTATATTTACTTATATTGTATTCTTAGATACATATATAAATATAATTAATATTAATTTGGCATTGGTATGGAGACAGAGTGGAACTGAACCGATATTGACCAGTGTTTGAAATTTATTTATTTATTTAAAAAAATATACATATGGCTCTGAAAATGGGATGACACGAATAAGCATAGATAAATACTTATAGTTTATATTTATATACTTATATAAGAATAAAATACAAATAAATATAAAATAAAACACATATATACGTATTATTTAAGAACCCCGAGGCCCTCCTGGCCTCAACTCCAGTAATATGGAGTTGCAGAGGCTGACGACTCTCACTAGGAACGACCCCCGAAATGTGCTGGTAATTATGCCTGGAAATCAAGAGATCCCAGATGCTGGTGAGGCACTTTTAATAATTTTCTACAAGATTGTTTCTAGGAGAAATCGTCTTTTTGTTTTTTATTAATATGTAAAATCAGATGAAATTAAAATCGGTTCCACTCTGACCGTAGCTATAGAAAGTGATAAATTAATTTATCAAGAGGATCAGCTATAAATTCAAGAAATAAAACTCGATTTATCCCCAAGACATTCCAGGTGAAATTTTAATGTCCCAACATGTTAAGTGTTTTGAATACTAGTATATCTTACACAAAGTTCTACCCATGTATAAAATGTGTAACGACAATGTTACAGGACTTTATTATTTATTTTATTTCAACTCAAATGTTCGTATTTTGAAATAAATAAACTGATTTAAAGAGGTTTAAAATCTAATTAGTTTGTTTATAAAGAAGAAGGGATAAAAAAAGATTAGTTTTTAGCGAGGCTAGTAGCACGTGTCCAAGGGTTGTTTACCCCAAAGAAGCTGAAGGGTGAGAGAGAGATGGAAGGGGAACAACTCTGCTATAACTACATATTTCGAAGACAGCAGCGAGTGAGAGATAGATAAAAAGAAACGAAGGCGATTTATCTAATGTTTATCGCGATACGATCGTCTTGGATTTACTAGGATCGAATGAATGCCGGAAAACGGAACAAAGTCATGTTCCGGTTCATTGAGAGAAATATCATTAGTTAGAAGATCATATTTGATCATTTTTCTTAATATATATTTTTCAGATCGAAAAACACGGAGTCACATTCAGTCAACCCCTAAATTGGAGAGGGAGAAAAAGAGACCTTTGATCTGAGTCGTATAATTTATGCTGTGTTATAAGTGTAGATGAGATGTGAATAATAAAACCAGGTCAATTTAGGTTCACCTTACATCATTTTATTGCAAATATTTCGATTGGCCTCACGCTGAACCATCCTTACGACAAGATTTTTTTCTTATATACATTTTTTCCTGAAAAAAATTATCAGAGAACAGCTTAAATCGGATTGAAAATTTTTTTTTTAGTCCTTTGGGCATCTAAGGTCATATAGACTTAAAACGATACACAAAATATTTATTACGATATTTGTAATCTAGGCATATTTATTTATATCTGAAAGAAAATTTTAGATAGATTTAATCAAGAATCAAAGTCATCAACATTTGCCAATAAATCCACTTAGTGATAGTTAATTTAAAGTTGAAATCTGAAAAATCAAAATATTTCTGATTAATTTAGGAAAAATAATAATATTAATATATAAAATTGTTCAAAATACTGAATAGTACAATTTTATAAAGATTTATATATTAAATTAATATTTGAGAAGATATTTTTTTCAGATTTAAATTTCAAATGAAATATCACTAGGTCGATTGTTGCCAAAAAAAAAGTTGCTTTCTTCTTACTATTAACTAGTTCAAGACAACTCGAAAAAGAGACTTTGGAGCCAAAATAGGAAAGGATGACTACAATCTCTGCGTATAATTCTTCTCATCGGAACTCTGTTCCTTGGTGCAGAGGTAGAGATTTCGTCTCACTTACCAAAGGTCAGTGATTCGCTTCTCCTCATGAGCAACAATTATTTATATTATATTGACTACCAATTAATATAAATACGTAGTCTAAGTGCCTCAAATGCCGAAACGGAATTTAAAAAAAGTTATTTTTCAAAGTTGTCTTTTATAAAAAAACTTCTACTGTCCCATTACTGACACCTATTTTTTTTTAATGTAGTACCTGTAATAATTCTAGCTTCTCTTATTTATCATAGTTATAAATTAATTTATATATAATTTTTAGCGCTGCCAAAGGCCATTTTTATTTCATTAAATATGATGTTGAAACTACTATAATAGGTATATTCAAAGTTAGCGTGACATACACAGAGTTAAAATTCTACACACTTCCTTGTATAGATATAAATATATATATATTCTTTCGCTGATAAAATAAATATTTCATTACTCCTTTTGTTTCAATTAATGAAAACAAATGGTATAATTGATTTTTTTAAAAGTGTGTGTTCGTTGATTTAATTCTCAAGACTATCGATTTAATTATTCGTAATAGAAATTAATTTTTCATATGAATAAAGACAATACCGAATTAATATAGACGGTAAAAGAGAAAGAGAGATGATAATAAATGCATCATCCTTATGGAAAAGAATAATTCATTTGAATAGGAGAGGAGAAATCAAGTTGCAGAGGGGGAACCAGACCTCGTGTGTTCCCTCAATTTGTCAGCATATTGTCAGCTCCAGGGGGGTCTTCAAGAGTCAAGGGAGGCAACTAATTAGTTGGGCCGCCGGTCTATTAATTAAAAAACAAGGGCGCAGCCCCTACGAAAGCGCCCACCATCAACACCAAAAACTATAAAGCCTTTCAAAATACGGGTAATTATGATCAGTGACGTATTTTTTAGGGGAGATCTCAATAGAATTTAGTGATAATTGAGGTTATCAATATAAATTGCAACAGGAGGAGCCTTTTAGCAGAGTCAAAAAGTGGACTCATTTCAAAAGGACTTTGTTTAAAATCCTCAATTAGCAATAATTATTCTACACTATCATTGATGATATTAGGGAGGAGAAAGTAGGAATCTATCCATTAAAATTGCAAGCAACTTACTTTATGAGTTAATCAAAATTTATTAGAACTTAACTAAAGAATCAATATTTCCTGGAAAATAGGCAACCAAAATGACTGACAGGCATGCCTCTTTTATAATAGTATTAATAACCCCTTCCTATTAATTATATGTAAATTCTGTTTACAATTTCATCTCTAAAACGCCCCAAGTGAATTCGGTTTCTATCCAAACGGATTCAAATTTATTTAAATCAATCCATAACTAATTGATTTGACTGATGCTGAGTGACTAAAGAATAATTCTTACTTTGGAGTGCATGATTGGTTAATTTTGCTTGATAAAAGGTAGGCAACAATTCCTTAATTAATTATACAAGAGCTTCTTTAGAAAAGTCCACGTATGCATGTATTAAATCTTCCTAAAAGCATGGAATGATCCATTCTAGATGAGCTCGGGAGCAATTAATCGAAAAGTTCATTAGCGAGTTGGTCATTTGCATAGCTTCCAGCAAGGAAAAAGGAGCGGGTTTATGCCCGCTACAGTATATAATCATATACATGCAGTTGATATTCTGCCCGCAATTTAATCCAGTAAATAAAAAAAATTTATCAAGGTTAAAAAATAAGAGCCCCTAACTAGTGGATGACTGTCATTTTAGTTAGCCTAAATAAAAAAAATGATGAGTCACAATTTTTAAAGTAAAAGAGCGAGGTGAATGTGAACCTCCCCAATGAATTTTTCTTTTTCGATTTCTAAAATAAGTAATGATAATTCTTCTATTCTATTATTTACTTTTATTTAATTTACTATCTTTATATAATAATATTAGGGAGAAGGTGAACACATTTTTATATTTTTCATGGGATCTTCAATATTAAATTAAATAAAATAAATACCGATATCCCGATATCTGGGCCCATATGGTTCACTTAAGTGAAATGAAATTTTATATAGATAGAGGGAGTCTTAGAATATATTAAAAACAAAAGTAAATTAAATATAAAATATATTTACATAATATAAAAGAAATTCAAAATAGGTGTTCAATATATTACTATATTATAATAATATTTCGCATAATATATATATATAAGGTTCAAACACTAATAAATTGACTTTATAGTAGCAGACAAGTAACTCTGACAATTGTCAATATACGTATATTAATAAATATTAATGATCTTTAATAGGTCTTAATCTTGCCACTTAAAGAATTTCCACCTATATTATTCGACATATACTATAAGTGTGATATATGTATATATGTATATAGCCGATATATGTAATGAAACGTACAAAGAAATATTTTTTAGGGAAGGGAGGGGGCAGTATAATATCTATTTTGGGAGGGGCAGGAGGTAAAAATAAAGTTGATTATTTCAGGCCATGACACGGCCCTCTGTCTGCCCAAAGTCCCTGCATATGATTCATATAATATTATAAATGAATTTATTTAAAAACTTAAACATTTTGTTCAACCTCTTGGGCTAATAAACTTTAAACGATATTCATATATAAATTTATTACAATAGAAATTTTCCAGACATAAATATCAATTGTTATCCAATTAATTGAAATAAATTTTCATTGGACCGCCTGGGATCCGAACCCACATCTTTGGGTTGAAGGAAGAGGGAAAGGAGATCAGGCATCTCAAAAAAAGTCATCTCTAAAAAGTTCTTGTCAATAATTATATTTGCGATAAATAATCACGAATAAAAATTAATCTTGAAAGTTGTGTATATCAAACATGATTTTGATATATCTGAAAATAAATTATTTGAGAAAAACTCTCAAGAGAATAAACCATCAAGATAGTTGGTTGCCTAAAAATAGGGGTGAAGCTATAGCATTTTTTTGGGTGGGAGAACGGCTGAAGTAAGAACGTTAAAAGTGTCATCAGAATATTGACATTCTTTTTTTTAAGGCATACATAATTTTATTATATAAATAACAAAAAAAAAAAAAAAAAAAATTATAATTGTCGCAATTTTCAATCTATTATTTTTAGTTAAAAATTAGCCTTTTTTTGTCAAATAGAACGGGGTTAAGAGATGTGAGACCACCCCCATCCACTTTCATCTACTATGCCTCTGCCTAAAGTTCGAAATTAACAAATCAACAAGATAGCACAATAAAATTTTAATTAACAATTTTATTTTATAAATATTTACATAATTCTATTTAAATAAACAATTTATGAAAAATTAGTTTATTTAAATGAGAAAACTCAGGCGTTTGCCTAGGATTGGTGGGCGGAGGAGAGAGAAAATTAAAAAAAAAAAAAATTTCAAAATAATAAATCAAATCTTTTTCTTATTTATCAAAGAGGGATCCATATCCACACTGAAAAATCACAAAACCAAAAATAAATATGCTGTTTTAATATATAATACTGATCGTTTGCAAAGAGTACAATTGAAATTATGATCATGGTAACCCAAGCGCCAGGTAAGTTAATTTAAATTATTATTTTTTTTTATTTAATAAAAAGAGGATATAAATACCTTTTTATGGACGGCGAGGTCTGATGGCATGGTTGCCCTTCTTACATTATTTAATCACATATCAAAACAAAAAAAAAAAAAAAAAAAGGAAAATAAATACTCTTTTAAATTATTAAGAGGTGCAAGCGCCTTCAGGTTTCGAAACGATATGAAGGCATGCTGAGCTCAGCTTTATCTCTCTCTTTAAAAAATGAGAATAAGATTTGCCATTTTGTGGAAAAATAAAAAAATTTAAAAAAAATTATTATAAAAGGCATCTAAAGAGAGATGATTAATCATGGTTTATTTTTTCTAAAATCAGGCCTTTATATATTTAAATATTTCTAACAGGTGGAAGTATTATAAAGTGCATAAAATTTTTAAACAGAATTTTTCCCTGGAAATAAATGTTTTCTAGTTCCTCGAATTATAAGATGGTGTTTATAGTTTCATTTAATTTTATCTTAGCAAGTGGAAGTATTATAATTGAAAATTTTTTTTAATTTGCTTTTTCGCGGAAAATAAATGTGTCCGTGTCTCCTCACTTGTTAGATGCTGTTTTATATTTACTTTTGTACGCGGGAAGTATTGTAAAAATACTTAAATTTTCATAAGTTTTCACTGATAATTAATATTTTCGACGTTATGTTTTCATTTTCATTTATCTTTACTTTAGTAGGAGAAAGAATTGTAAATCGAGACAAATTTTTCAATTTCCTTGGTTTAATATTCTTAAATCCAATGTGTTTTAAAATGATTTTTTTTGCATTTCATCAAATATACTCTATTTGTTAAAAATATTTTAGAATTTTTGTTTTATCTTATCTCTCGATAAGTAAATGAGTTTAGATGGTAAAAGAAAAAACTAGTGTGACTAAAAGCACATCACACAACTCTTAATTGCTTAGGCATGAGAAAGTCCTGTCACACTAGATTTTTTGTATCGACCTATTTTTTATACTTTATGGGAGTACCCAAAAAGTATAGTTGTACCATCAATTTCAAATCCAAGGGCAATATTTATAAATATAAAAAAAATTTAATTTGCAATTAAATCTTATTTAGTAAATTTAAAAAAATCGTATTTATTATCAAACAGAATTTTTTAAATATTTAGATCTTATTACCATGGTAACGATTATTCCTTTTCTTTCTATGGGTTTCTTAAAATATCAAATTGGCGGTCCCAAAGTATTGTGAAGTATTATGAATACATCTTAAAGCTTTTCTCCTTTTTTAAGCGCACCGCCAATTTAATCAAAATCGTTGAATGGTTTTGGAGAAAAAAAAAAAAAAACAAAAAACCTAAAAACGTTCAAAAGTAAGGCCAAAACAATTTTGGAGAGGATAATACATTTTAAAGTTCACCCAATAAATAATTTATATGTGAATTTTAATCGTAATTGTTAGAGCGAGAAAGACTAAAAAAGTACATTAGTATATTAGTCGATTTGAATAGCTTACTGTAGCATGCGACGAGGGAACCAAATTTGAACGTTTTTCGTTCTTAAGATAATTTGTTCATAGACTACTCAAAAAGAAAGTGAAATCTCAACCCAAAACATCGGTGCAAGGTCTCGCATTATTTTAATCCAGAGATATTATGAAATCAAAAATTGCGCCTCGCTTATTTTCTGAGTTTTATAAAAGTAAGAATATATGTCACTTTGTATTTTTTTATTTAGCCATTGGCCTATTACTTTGGGCAAAGGTGTAAAATTTAGAATAGAAAAAAAATAAATTTAAAATATACGTTAATAATTATAAAGAAATTTTATTTAAATAAAAATATTTCCTCGATTTTATAAAACTCAAAAAAAACGTAATTTTTTATTTCACAAAAAAATGCCAAGAGCCTTTTTATTGCATCTCCGATATTTTTGGATGTGATATATATATATATTACAAATAATTAGGAGAAGGTAAAAATTAATCAAGTAAACAAAAACATTTCTTGAAAGAGAGGTTTCGATTTGAAAATCATTCTCATAAGTGAAATGTTTTAATAGTGTTCGCCCTGAATTGTCTGCCCATTACAGCGTGTAATCCTCTGATGATGATTCCGTGGCATGCTTGGGCTGCTCTCTTCCGGAAGCAAAGCATCAAAAGCGCCGCTCTTCTCTCTCTCTCTCTCTCTCTCCTTCAACTCGCTATTCATTATAAAATCCGCCGCCCGCCCTTCTTAAAAAAAAAAAAAGAAAAACGCCACCAATGGGAAAACCATCTTCCCATAGCCAATGTTGTGTTAAGTACGTGGATTATATTATGAAATTAATATCAGCAATTGTCGGTCATTACCGACATGAGGAGAATCTTACTCCGCTTCTCTTATTTAAACATCCTCCAGCTATTAGAGTTAAGTGAAATTTAATATGAAATCTTAAACGATTCAAAAAGTAAGCTCATGAAAATAGAGTATCAGTTAATGGAATTAAATGAGTAAATTTGGGTAAAAATTTTTCTAACAAATATTTAAAAATTTGCAGAAATATTTGTTCGGATACTAGAAGTCCCCCCTTTATCCCGGACAATTTTTTTTGCCATATGCTCTTTTGGAATTTGTATTCAATTTTAGAGACGTCCCATAGACATTTGGGCCACCATAAATTGGGCTCTTTGTGTGTGGGTGTGTTACTGGGGATAAAACTTTTGTCAAGGTTGAATAATTTTTTGCGGCAAGCCGGCCTCGAACCCAAGTTATATTGCAACTTCAAATCCCTAATCAGAGGCTTATCCTATTATCCTCATGCACTAGCATTGGTGCAAATAAATTTTATATTTATAAGGCTATCAGTTTTCATTCAAAAATTATTTTGAGAAGAGGAAAAAATTTTATAGAACTCTAATTCCTCTCAACTTGTAAATAAATAAAATAAATGTAAAATTTTTTTATTTTAAAGTCAAGATAAAAAGATACAAGGAGGCTCATCCAACTGGCGGAGAGCAAGAGAGCAATGTAACGTGGCTTTTTGAAATAAATTATTACATAGAAAACAAAAAACCTCCACACCTGGCTATGTTCCTAGTTCTAATATTTATTTATTTTTAAGTTTTTTTGGCATTTGTATGTCTTATAGACTGGCTCCATATTTATTTAAATTAATTGGAAATCTATATAATTTTTGAAAAATTTTATCGGTCTGAACGCTCTGACTTTTAAATCAGGAACCAAGAATTTACCCTTGCTCTAAAGCAGTGGTCTCCAAATTGGGGTACGCTAAAAAAGAGTTTTATATTGATAGGGAAAAAATTTAGTAATTAAAGAATTATTTAAATTTTACGAAATAACTTAAAAATAAAAATAATATGTAATAATTGTTTAATTATTATATGATGAGATAAGGTTTATTTCTTTATAAATATCACTGCTCAATCAATTGGGAGTACGCGCTATTTATTTTTTCTGTCTTATGTATGTGATGCTCTAAAGGACAGGCATGTCCTAATTTTATCAACAAACTAAATATGAGAAAAGATATGAAACAAAATAATTCATATTTTAATTCTCTCGTTAAAAGAGAACAAAAGAAATTTTTTTCACAAATATGATATATTTGATTTGATCTTTGACTGTAATTTTTTATTTAAGTGAGTATTTAATCCTGAGGGTTATTTCTTGGATTTCGTGTTTACACCCAGAGATGAATTATTTGTTATTAGATATCCTAGAAAAGGGAAAATGCTGAGGAGGAGGAGGATCAATAAAGTACAGGATGAAAAATGTGGAGAAATAAATATAGAATCTTGACTTGGCTCATCTTGCATTATCGTCTTTAAAGAGAGGTTAACTTTAAAATAATCATTTCAATGGCTCTACTTTAAGGGAGAAGTTAATTACGTTGCTCGGAATAATATTTGTCAAGGAACGGTTTGTAAACAAAATAAATAGTATCAGACAACAATATTTAAGATGTGCATAAATTCGCCTCGCGAATAGCAATACAATTTATTTAATTAGTAATTTAAATAAATTGAACTTTGAAATTAATTTTTCCCAATTTAGACCCGAAACTAAGTCTCCTAATTGAAATCTCTGTGCGCTAGGCATTTAATTAAAGGGACTAAAAACAATAATTGGAAGAAAATGTGTTATAAAAAAAAAGCCAATGAACACAAGTTTAAAAAAATACTAGATAAAATTTTACAGATTATGAAATTCTAAGGTTATGAAGACAACAGGCTAAAAAAAGTCAGCAGTATTTTCAAAAGAAGTCCTCACTAACGAAAAATTTAGAGATCCATACATTATGTTTTATTTAGAGATAAAATATGAAGCATAATAATTTTTTTGTTATAATATTAAGATACTATATATATTTCATGTGTTATTTAAATATTTTATTTAAATCCCAAAATGTAAGTATATTTCTTATTTATTTTATTTTTTTTTACCAACACCTTCCCGGAATATTTAACGTAAATGATGTAGCTAAATCAAATTAGTAGAAGAATAAATTTAGATGCTTAATCAAGTATTAAGTGGGTGCTTTGTAATTTCGTTGTTTTTTCCCCCTCAAATAACTATGAGTCAATATTCCTTAAATAAAAATCAAGAAGGATTAAGATTTCTCTTACGTGTATAAATCAGTCAGGCGTGAAATAATAAAATTGAGTTCTTAAAATAAAATTTGAATAATCCTAATTGCACAATCAAAAATCGATCGGATAAATTTATTTTTTGACTTGGGTTTGAATATTAAAATTTGAAGTAAACATCTATATATATATATATATTGGTTCTAAAAGAGTCAAAATTAAAAAAATATTTTGTGAAAATTGGAGTTTTTTTTTAACTTTTCGGTACTGATACTCAAACAATTATGTTTATTTATATGATCACTGTTATTTATCCCTATTAATTAATTTCAAAATTGAAATTAAATTTTAATAGAAATGATATGAGCCTAGAGATGAACAGGGGGGACTGGGTGACCGGGAATGAGTCAGAGAACCCGAAACCGGCAATAGGGAATGGTGTGTGTCATAAGTGCACGATACTCCAGGGGTAACCAACCGGGGAATGATTTTTTTGTTAGGATTGAGGGTTTTTAAGCCTTTAATTT